>CM040458.1:27500340-27580414 GCA_022758105.1 Pangasianodon gigas | reverse complement strand
TGAATGGTTTGAGGAACATGACAAAGAGTTCAAGGTGTTGACTTGGCCTCTAAATTCCCCAGATCTCAATCCAATCGAACATCTGTGGGATGTGCTGGCCATCAAGTCCGATCCATGGAGGCCCCACCTCGCAACTTACAGGACTTAAAGGATCTGCTGTTAACATCTTTGTGCCAGATACCACAGCACACCTTCAGGGATCTAGTGGAGTCCATGCCTCAACGGGTCAGGGCTGTTTTGGCAGCAAAAGGGGGACCAACACAATATTAGGCAGGTGGTCATAATGTTATGGCTGATCGGTGTATATATATATTTGTTTGGCCTTTAAAAATGCTGAACCAATTCCACCATGCACAATTTTATGGCTCCTTATACTGTATATAAATAATTAATTTGCTTGTTTGTTTATTTGTTTAAACTGTTAAACCAATACCTTCATGTAGGGCCATCTATCTCTGTCTTTACATTTTCTTTCTTTCTAGATTGACTGATGCTCATGACTATGAATTAATAAATAAATGAGTGTGTATACACAGTAATAAAGGACAGCAAGCTTGATGACAACAAGGGTCTGTCTAGGAGTCTCATGTCTAGAAGTGCATGCAGAGAGAGACAGAGAGAGAGAGAGAGAGAGAGAGAAGAGGACTGGAAGCAGAGCGGCAGTTCAGATTTCAGCACTTAGGACAAAGCGGAAGGAAGACTCCAGTGAATAGAGCAGAATAAACACTCGTCAAACTGTCAGAATGAGAGGAAATAACAGGATGATTCTAAGGAACAGCATGTGTAGACTGCACTGGGTGATAACTGTGCCAGCAGCAGACTGTCTCTGGAAAAGAAGGGAGACAGAGAAAGAGAGAGAGAGAGAGAGAGAGACAGACAAGTGGAACCAGACGGGGTTTTGCTACATGAGCCGTACATACACTGCCTCCATGGGGCGAATACTTCAGGTTATCCTTGGATCCACACTTTGATTGCACATGACTGAAGTCCAGCTTCTTGTCTGAAATTTGAATCTAGAACGATACACACACATGTGCGACTTTTAGTGGTGATGGACACACACATACACACACACACTCTGTATATGTATTAGTAATACATAGTAGCGCTCTCAGTGAATAGATGGACACAGTAATGGAAGCTGATAGAGTGTTATGGAGCAAGAGGATAAACAGATTCCTGTCTTAGTAGTGACTCCAACTTCACATGACAGTGATGTTAAATGTTATAAAAAGATAAATAGGTAAAAGGCCATGGAGAGATGAAAAGTTTCCCTCAGACAAAATATTTTATTAATTTAGAGTTACACTGACATTTGATGCATTTATAGATAGACAGCATGGATGGATGGATGGATGGATGGTTGAGTGAATTTATAGATGGATGGATTTATTGGTGGGTGGATGGATGAATGAATAAATGAATGAATGAATGAATGAATGAATAGGTAGGTGGGTGGATTGATGAATATGGATAGATTTGTGAATAGATGGATGGGTGGATGGATGGATTTATGGCTGGGTAAATGAATGAATAGGTAGAATAGTTAGATGGGTGGATTTGGATAGATGGATTTATGAATAGATGGATGGATTGATTGATGCATTTATAGATGGAGATGATGTATGTATGGCTGGATGGATGGGTGGATGAGTGAATTTATAGCTGGATGGATTTACTGATAGATGTGTGGATTAATGGATAAGTGAATTTATAGGTAATAGGTATATGGGTGAATTTATGGATAATTAGATGGATGGATGGATGGATGGATGAGTGAATTTATGGATGGATGGATTTACTGATGGCCCCAATTGATGGTGTTAAGTAGATGGGTGAACTTGGATGGAAGATTGGATGCATGGATGGATGGATTGATTGATTTATGGCTGGATGGATGGATGGATGGATGAATAGGTAGATGGTGGATTTATGGATGATTGGATGGATGGATCAATAAATGGATGGATTTATGAATGGATTGAATGATGCATTTATAGGTAGACACAATGGATGGATGGATGGATGGATGGATGGAGGGGTGGGTGGGTGGATGGTTGGAAGGATGGATTGCTGAACAGATGGATAAATGGATGGATTTTCTCTTCTACAAGAAGAAGCGAAAATTAAAGTTCAGCATTGTGTTTATTCTTAAGAGAAGGTGTTGCCTCTTTAAGGGAATGTATGGACGTATTTATGGATGGATGGATTAAGACATTTATGTATGTATAGATGGATGAATGAATATATGGAGTTACACATTGCTGAATGGATAAATGAATGGATAAATGTCATTTCAGGAGGAAGAGAGAAGTAAAGTTCGGCATTGTTCTGGGCCTTATAGAGAACAAAAATATTTGGAGTTCTTGAAAAAAAAAGAGAGCCTGGACTAATTTACTCTCTAATCAAGCGAACCAAGCGTGAGTGTAAGCATGCTAAAGTAAATCAGACCACAAACAAATAAAAGCACAAGTGCAAAAAGTTTCGATAACACAAACAAATTGTTCACCGACCAAGAAGAATGCAGTGAAGCCTGTGTATGCTTTACTCATCTCACTGCCCTCGTACTGAGCGAGTTCTATCATTAACACACTGATGGTAATCACATTAAGCAGCCAAGCACACACACACACACACACGGGACAACACAGCCACATCTCGGTCACAGAACGCCCAGACATTCAGCCCAGAGTGTGTTACAGCATGGTGTCACACCCGATTAGCCCATGTGTGTGTGAGTTCTGCTCCAGAGAGACATTTCCACATGAATGTGTGTCTGGGGCCAGACAGCTTAAGACTGCTGCAGGAGTTACATAACCTTAACCTCCAGCAAACCCAGGGCATCCAGTTCACCAGGCTGACCTCCACATTTACCCAAAGTGCACTTTGTTGAGTTTATTCTTACTTATTGCTAGGTTTTTGTTGTTAGTATTAAGGATGATGCTGGAGTAAAGCACCAATATAATCTCTTAAAGTTCTAGAGCAAAACCGCATTCATGAACGTGAAGCTATGTTTGTTGTTTCAATATATGTACATTTAATTGAAAGTTTAAAAGATGCCAAAAAAAACATAATATGATGCGCAGTGGTGTCTGTCATCCGTCAGACCCTGTTGCAAAAGAACAATAATTTTATATCACAGATCATAAACACTGTGAGCAGTAGGGCTAATGTTGGAGAAAGAAAACTGTCCAAACTGCAGTAATGGACAAAGCTGTCACATAATACGAATGATGCCTCCTTATTTTTAACCATATAAATTTATATTTCTTACTCAAATATGACATGACACTTTAGCTCTTTGGTGTCGTGTAAATTCTATACGTACATAGCCATTTTTGGTCCTTTACAGAAACACCTTAAGAACATCAATAACATCTGTATGTATGGTTTTTTTTTTTCAATTTATTTATAATGGACAGTGAGAGTTGTTGTTGTTGTTCTTTCGGCTGCTCCGGTTACGGGTCACCACAGCGGATCCGCATATTTGATATGGCACAGTTTTTATGCCAGATGCCCTTCCTGATGCAACCCTCCCCAATTTTATCCGGGCTTGGGACCGGCACTGACAGTGCAAGCCCAGTGGCTGGGATTGGTTCCCTGGCTGGAAATCGAACCCCAGCTGCGGCGGTGAGAGCGCCATGGCCTAACCACTAGCCCTCCAGGGACCATAATGGACAGCGTGAGTAATACACTAAAAAAATATTCAACAATTTCATCCTCCAATAACATTATGAACCTACAGAACATGACCAAGTCTAATACATCACTAGAAACCTTATTTCTTGTTCAATGTTATCAGCTCCCTTCTACTGTGACCCGACTGCGCTCTTTGTCTCAGAGTCAGATGGTTTCTTTGCACCGCTGTTCTCTTGCTCGTGTCAGACATAAACATGTCACTTCACACACAGAGACATGCCGCCCGGGGTGAGACCATTACAGCGGGGCTCATATGAGCTGATCTCCAACGACAGAGTGCTGTTTGTGTCAGAACATCGTGAGCTTCCCATGAGGAGAGCGGAGAACATGATAGACTGCGAGATGCATGAGAGAAATGCCAAGTGTGTGTCTGTGTGTTTTGGTTTTCCTTCAGTTACCACCATATCATTCTCTAATAATCAGAAGATCACTATCACTAAGGTTATGACTTCACCAGACTCTTTTTTCTTCTGTCTTGAATAAGACGAACATAACAACAAAAAAAACAAAATAGCGAAGCTTGCCATGTTAGCGAAAAACTAGAAAGCGTAAACTCCTGAAGATTTTCCCAGGGCAGAAGACTTAATGAATGTTACAAAACTGTGACACTGGAGACTCCTTCCATAAACATTAAATAAACAAATAATCTCCTTACAGAAAGCTTGACCATATCAATGATACTACATCAGATTTTTTTATCTGTTTGTTATTAATCACAAGGACACAAGAAGTGAAACCTGGCCTCTTGTTGCGTTAGAGAAATGCAGCTCATAGACACTTATGTGCAAACTACTTATTTTCTAAAAATATTAAACATTTAAATTCCATTACAGTAACTGTGTCACTTGAACACACCCTAGAACAAGACCTGCTCCATTCCTGAGATTGTGTAACAACGAGAGCAGCTAATTTCAGCGAGAACATGGTGAAAATACTTGCCTGTCCTCCTTTAGGCTGGTACTTGATGTTATCCGTGGAGCCAATCTTGGACTTGATGTTCTTCAAGTCAGGCATGGGCTGGTTGATGACACGCAGCAGCTTGGACGCCGTGGCAGGAGATTTCGGGGGTGTGCGGATGACGGCCACCTTCTTCTCCTGTGAAAGCAGGCTGAGGGATTTGGGGGTGCCCGGGGTGCGCGGGGTGCCTGGGGTGCGACAGGACGAGCTGGGTGGAGTGCCGGGAGTGATGGCCGTGGAGCCGGGAGTACGGGGAGTGGAGGTGCCGGAGCGAGCAGAGCGGGAACGCACCGACTCTATGCCTACACATCAAATAAAAACACAGGACAGCGAATTTTAGAATGCTGTTCAGATTTAAATGGCAAAATCACAGAGCTTGTATGTTTACAGCATTCTCAACTCTACAACGGCTATTTATTTCAATATGGATGATTTTCTGTGTGTAAAACTGTAAAAAAAAAAAAAGAAAAAAAAAGAAAGGAAAATGACATTGAACAGAAATGAATACATTTCTAAAACCATAATTGTGCCTCCTAGTGGAACAGGATGGTATGACACAGAAGACGTGATGGTTAAAAATGGAGGATCTACCTGTCATACTGGCAGATCGACCTGTCCTGTGTTCAGCTCTGACTTCACTACGGAAAGCTACAGGAGAAAACAGAGGAGAGGAGAGATGGAGAAGGGTAAAGAAGAGAAGAGAAGAGAAGACAATAAAGGTGAAGAGAAAAAATTTGAAGCGAAGACGAGAAGAGAAAAGAAGAGAAGACATTTAAAGAGAAGAGAAGAAAAAAGAAAAGCAGTAAGAAGACAGCTAAAAGAGGAGTTAAGCCTCGTGTTCTGTCCGTCTATCAGTAATGTTGACAGTATCAGCACACTTTCAGAACTATTAGTCAGTTCGTCGTGTCTTAATCAAAGCGAAATGAATACTTTTGGCTTGTTTACTAATTGGTTTGGTTTGGTTTCACACTTCACATAATTAAATGAACCAAAAATCAAACAAAATGTGACAACCAAAAAACATTTGTCACATGAAAGTGCACATGGAATCACAAAAATCACCCGAGTACAGAGAACATGGAGCTGGCACTAAATTCATGATTAGATAATTTTACAAATAACTACAGGGTGTCCCAAAAGTCTCCATACATGGGGAAATTAATGCTTTTAAGCAAAACGTCTTCTAAAATTTTTCATACTTAGTTTATATTATATATTATTTTTCAGATAGCCTTTAAGAATGCCTTTGACAAAAGAAGAACGTATTGAAATCATTCTCATGGCTGGATCGGGAAGCTGCCGCAAGGTTGCGAGGGACTTTAACAGGAAACATGGCAAGAACATCACACACGACACTGCTGCCAAACTTATTAACAAACTCAAGAAGACTGGAAGTGTTGTGGACCAATCGAGAAGCGGATGTCCACCAACATCCACTGACGAAGACACAACCTCCCTGAGTCACATGAACGAGTATTAAAGTGTGTGTATGGCTTACATGTGGGCCTGCGTGGTGCTGTTGATCCAGAGCTAGTGATGGAGGTTGAGCTCTCTTCTTGTTCGCTGGTGTGTGCACGCCGAGTCAGGATGGAGGCCGGCCGAGGCAGGGACGATCTCTTCTCAGGGCTCCGAGATCCTCCGTCCTGAAAAACACATTCAGCTTACATCTTCAAAAGCCTTACACTCTGACCACAGCACATAAACACACCACGCTCCACAGCAATCACACAGCTAACGCTCCAAAAACACTCACAGATGGATGTGTGCACTGCTTTAACTGTACACCACATCAGAACACAGCTCCTGTTTATAAAGTGTGTATGACCTGTGAGCTGTTATAACATGGAATCAAAGAGTCCCTTAATTACAGATATAAGTAACAAAACTAGATATCATCTACGAATGACACTACACTACAATCCTCATTCCTGTCCCAAATTACTGGGTTGATGTGTTTATTTTCATTTCCTAAATGTATGAAGCGTAATTTTCCTAAAGTTATACTCTCCGGTTTTAACTATAATAAAATTAAAAATAACACTTTACTCAGGGATAGTGTTCATGGAGCTTCTTTACATTAGATCTACATACGTCCTTCATGGCAACTGACTGACTGATAAAACTGCAAACATTTATGAAAGCTTATTCCAATATAATCTGTCTTCAAGACTACTTTCGTCAAGTTTGAGTGTCAATATGAAATAACACCTGGGCCAAGTGACTTTTGTTGACTTTATGTTGACATAAACTGTGTTATGGCACTTCGCAGGTTGACTTACAATGCAATGTCAGGGCAAATTCTGCTCATCAAATTTTAATGAATTTTAATGAGTTTCATTTTACTATTTTTTAAATGAATCCTTATGGCACCAACATGACACTATAATGACAGTTACGTAAACTTAAGTGAGTTAATTTTCAACTAAAGTTTAAATTACACTAAAGATTTTACTAATAATAATGACATTGTGACTGTAATGACAAAGCAACGTAAACTTAAATGTATTTCAATTTATTAAATAAAAGATTGCTATGAACACTTATGACAGTGATATGACAGTTAGGTAAACTTTAGTGAGTTTCATTTTACTAAATAACAGATTGTTATGAATACTTGTGGCACTGATATGACACAGCAATGACAGCTATATACTTAAGTGAGTTTAATTTTATTAAACTAAAGGATTTATTAATAATAATATGACACATAATCTGTAATGACAAAGTTATGTAACTTAAGAGTATTTCATTTCATTAAATAAAATGATTGATTGCTATGAATACTTATGGCACTGATATGACACAGTAATGACAGAGTTATTAAATACTTATGGCACTGGTATCATACTGTAATGACAGTGTTATATAAATTTAAGTGAGCTATATTTTAATAAACAAAATATTTTTATGAATACTTCAACTGAATTGACACCGAATTGACAGTTATTTTATTTTAATAAATAAAAGATTGTTATGTATACTTATGGAACTGATATGACCATGTAATGAGAGTTATGTATAATTAAATGTTTCTTTTTAATAAACAAAAGATTTTTATGAATACTTATGAAATTGTAATGACAGTTATGAAAATTAAGTGTGATTCATTTTAATAAACGAAAGATTGCTGAGTACTTATAACACTGATAGGACACTGAAATAACAGAGTTATGTAAACCAAAGTAACCTTCACTTTAATAAATTAAAGATTCTTATGAATACTTATGAGATTGCCATGACATTGTAATGACATGTGTTATGTAAAATTAAGTGAGTTTCATTTTACTAAATGAAAGATTGTTATTAATAATTACGGCACTGATATGACACTGTAATGACAGTCATGCATGTTTTTTTTGTCATTTGACTCAGGTGTTACATCAACCTCAGTGAAATTATCTTAATAAAACTGACCTCAGGTGGAATAAGCCTTTATAAGTATTTATGCAGGTCTATGCCACTTGTCATAAAGGGCCTGTGTAGGCTTTGTGAAGCCTTATGAACACCACCTTTCAGTCAAGTGTTAGCAAAACAGCTTTAGGCCCTTTCTTACCTTTTCTAAATTCCTGTTAATTGAGAGGGAATCTTGAGGGCCTGTTGAGAAGGGGCGGGGCCCATCGGCCTCCACCAATGAGCTTGTTTTATTGTAGGAGCAGGTGGAGTTAGGGCGGGGCTGGGGAAGAGCCGACGCCCGCGTTTTACAGGTGGGGATCTTTGTTAGTGATGTTGGGCTGGGGGTCTGTGATGAACGGTGGTATGAAGATGCACATGTTTGTTCATGCAAAAGAAAAACCAATGGAGGAGAAAGTCATGTGAGAGAGGATTAAATCAAAAGATCACAATGATATCAATGGGATAATAATGAGCATGGCAAAACAATTGAATTTCATGAACAAATGATGTAATAATCTATTCACATCCTGTCTATGAGAAGCGCTTAATCTGAAATCAAATGAAATTCTATTACATAAATAACACATTACATAGATTTAGGTCTGTTTTACAAATGTGAAATTTGCTAAGCTGTTATTCCGCTGCACATTTCTGCCAACAAAAAGGGGTAGGACATACACATAATGTACAAACCATGGTATTTGGAAAAAGCTAGAGTAAATTTGCATTTGAGGTAAATAACAGCAATTATGGGAAGAATCAGAAAGCTGAGGGTCTTTAAGATCAGGAAGGCCAAGCAGAATAAATGTCATGTCTGCGCTAATGCTAATAGAAGGCCACTCAGACAAAAGAGTGCACGTGGAAGCACAAGATGGTGGAAATGAAAAGCTTGAGGTTAGGAGTAACGAGTATGAGTGTATGCGAGTGAGTAGCATTAGTGAGAAATGCATGGGATATGCTGAAACGTTGGACTGAAAAATACCGAGATCGTTTTGGGTTGAAATTTTAAACAGAATAAATTATGAGGTTAGCAAGCAAAGGATAATGTTTAAAAAAATTAGATGCTTCTCCGACAAATAATAGGAATTTTTTCAAATTAGCTAATTCTTTATTTGCTATCCTTTTGCTAGTCTCTGCTTCACTGTCATTTATTTAATAATTTATTTATTTAGAAATTTGTCCACAGAATTTGGACAATTTTTACAAAGGTCTAACAAGAAGGTTAATACACTTTAAACGAATAATAAACAACTGTCATTTTGCAATGACTCTTTGCCACACCCATTTAATAAAAACAAAACCAAACAAAACAAAAACTATGTCAACATGGTGGAAAATTTCAGACCTGACAGCAAATACTGCTAACGTGCTGTCTAGCTAGTTTATATATATATACTGATATATAGTATATATACTGATCAGCCATAACATTAAAACCACTACCTTGTTACAATAGCACCTGTCAAGGGTTGAGATATATTAGGCAGCAAGTGAACAGTCAGTTCTTGAAGTTGATGTGTTGGAAGCAGGAAAAATGGGCAAGCATAGGGATCTGAGCAACTTTGACAAGGTTCAAATTGTGATGGGCTAGACGACTGGGTCAGAGCATCTCCAAAACGGCAGGTCTTGTGGGGTGTTCCCAGGACGCAATGGTTAGTACCTACCAAAAGTGGTCCAAGGAAGGACAACCGGTGAACCAGCAACAGGGTCATGGGCACCCAAGGCTCACTGATGTGAGTGGGGAGCGAAGGGTAGCCCGTCTGGTCCAATCCCACAGAAAAGCTACTGTAGCACAAATTGCTGAAAAAGTTAATGCTGGCTATGATAGAAAGGTGTCGGTACACAGCAGCTTGGTGTGTATTGGGCTGCGTAGCTGCAAACCAGTCACGCTGACCCCTGTTCACCACCAAAAGCCCCTACAATGGGCACATGTGCGTCAGAACTGGACCATGTATGTGTGCGTCGCTTACATGGGGCAGAGATGGCACCAGGATGCACTACGGGAAGAAGACAAGCCGGTGGAGGCAGTTTGATGCTCTGGGTAATGTTCTGCTGGGAAACCTTGGGTTTGACATGTACCACCTACCTAAACATTGTTGCAGACCAAGTACACCACTTCATGGCAACGGTATTCCCTAATGGCCTCTTTCAGCAGGATAATGCGCCCTGCCACACTACAAAAATTGTTCAGTAATGGTTTGAAGAACATGACAAAGCATTCAAGGTGTTGACTTGGCCTTCAAATTCCCAGATCTCAATCCGATCGAGCATCTGTGGGATGTGCTGGACAAACAAGTCTGATCCATGGAGGCCCCAAGTCGCAACTTACAGGACTTAAAGGATCTGCTGCTAACGTCTTGGTGCCAGATACCACAGCACACCCTCGGCGGTCTTGTGGAGTCCATGCCTCGATGGTTCAAAGCTGTTTTAGCAGCACAAGGGGGACTTACACAATATTAGGCAGGTGGTTCTAATGTTATGGCTGATCGGTGTATATAAATTCAAATGTAGACAATTGTGCAAAAGTAAAAAACAAACAAACAAAAAAACCCACTGAGGCTAAAGTCCACTGTGGGCGCTACTTAATAATTAGTAGATCCTCCATATTTTTTTTTAAGGACCAAAGTGTACACAGTTCTGCCTTCATGTATTGTACTGGCTGAAAAAACTGTCACTGTGAATTCACAGGTCAAAGTTCAACTAGATAACGACAGAGTGAAGCAAAAGTAAACACTATCAGAAGCAGAAGTATCCTTTCCCCTTCAGTGAACAGGCTTTTCTGCTGGGAGAATTTTATTAGCTGAGAAAGTGTTTCCTGTATTGCTGCAACAAGGTGTCAAAAATCGTTAGTGTTACAGATAAACCCACTGAAGTTGGCATCTATGGTTCTAATATTTACATCTGAAGACTAGAGTTGAGTAAGTTATCAGCATTTAATTTTATTTTTGATCATTTATGTGGATTGATTTTTAGTCATGAATTAAATAAACATGATTAATGTAGGTTTGTTTCATTAACATTTAAACAAATGTCAATTAAGACATGTTAATCATTTCTTAGTTAATACTGAAAGTAAAGAGAACCTTAATGTAAAGCATTACCCAAATTTCAACTCTTATAAAACAAAATATCTTTAAGATCATGAAAAACACTTTCCAAATACACGACTAATAGTGTACTTCAACTGTTACTATAAATAATCAATGGATACTACAACCATATGAAATATTCAATGTATTTAATCCTGAAACTGCCAAAAGAGAGATTGTGTAAGAATTTAATGCTACTCACAGATGCCCTGTCTCTGGAATGTCGCACTGAGCTGAACGGCAGCCGTCCATCTGCTGATACTAGAGAGAGAAAAAGATATTGACATTGTTCATCTTAATGAGTGTCTTATGAGTGTCCAGAGCATGTATATACAAACAACTAGGAAATTAAAGACATACAGAAAAACATTCGTCTCTCTCTTAAACAACCATCTCCACATGTGAGCATATGTACACACAGTGTATTTACACAGCTCTCACAGAACCATATATTAAGCAACTGCTTTGAAGTGATTTGGCAGGGAATAACACTCTTTGAAAATTACAAACCTTATATAAGAGGGTTTTTGTAACATCTATTTGCAGCAATTTTCAATGTACAATGTACATTTTATCCATTTATAGTTACATTCAGTGTGTGGAATGTCTGCAAAACAAATTAGTTCCTGTTATTTTTTAGGTTATAGAAGCTATAAACAGTTGTTCCTTCACCAGCCTCTGTTTCTGTCTCTCTCGTGAAGTTAATAAAACAAAAATACAGGATTAATACGCTTACTGAAATCCCAGAATGGAAATGCATCCGAACCATGTTTTGGAAAGCAGCTACTCTGACATTTGTTGGCAGGGAACAATACACTTTAATTTAACCTTACATAAGAGGGCTTTTTTGTAACATTTAATTGAATTGGGCCTTTGCAGCAATTTAGTGGATTTTTAAATATAAATTTAATTGCAATTCTCAAAAAGAGCAGGAGATGGATAATGACAGAGTGAGTTTTCTCTCTCTCTGAATACTTTCATCTTTCATTTTCTGTCTTTCTCTCTCTCTCTCTCTCTCTCTCTCTCTCTCCCAGGAGGCCAGGTTGTCTCCTACTCAATCAGTTGCATAGCAACCACCGTAGACGTCCTGTATCCTACAGAGACTCTTCTGCCAGATTTGTTACATAAACTGGAAGTAATATTTTGCAATGTTCCTTCAGAGAATCATAACACAACTAAAATTCACACAGTAGACACACAGACACACTCATTCAGGACTTAGAGTTAGTTCACAAAATAGCCACAAAGAAGCAGAGATTAGCACATGGACTAAGAGAAAGCCAAAAAAAGCAGAAACAAGAGATTCTAAGCAAGTGCAGAACAGCACATTTCAAAACAAACTTAAAAATACAATTTCACTCAAAACACACCAATAAGCAACATGACAAATAAAAAAAAACCCAATAATTTTGCCAATAAAAAAACTGTAAACCAAAAAGACAAACACCATCTTTAATGTAACATGCCAGTGTATTTGCCAGCCACATTGCAAGCAGTCTCCCTGTGATTGTGTGATCACCTGTGGGTTTCCGCTTAGCACAGATGTGATGTTGGGTAGCTCTAGGGTGCCTTACGGCGGCCTTTAAAACACTCTTCCTGGAAGGAGAGCGGCTCTGATTTTCAGATTTTTTTGTGACCTCAACCTTCTTAATCACAGCTATAAGAGGGAAACACAGAATCAGGGAAACTGTAGGATTCAGTTCATGGGGTTTTGAAATGATATAGACATTCAGTAAAATATAAAATATCCATGTGTTTTCTGTACAGGCCAAACAGCATTTAAGGAGCAGACCTTTACAAGAAGCTTTGGTAATAACTGCAATACATTACAGCAAAATCAGTAACTTAAATTAGCATCAATTCTTGGTATGCATTTATAGGAAGTTACAGGAATATTTTATAAACAGCAGCAACAATCTTATATAATACAATGTAATCAGGTATTTTGGCATGTGTACAGTCACTTTTGCATCAGCAACCTTTTTTCTTCTTCAGCTCCTCTTTCTGGACTGGTCCTGGATCTTTCCAGATGGGTTTGCGTTCTGGAGTGGAAACTCGGCCTTTGGCTCTGCCTCCTTTAGGCTTCTGTTTGACCGGCTTCTCAGTAAAGGGTTTCTTGGCAGGGCTTGCCATTCTCGGAAGAGGCTCAATTTTCTCAGTGGCCATGCTCTTATCATCATCTGCAGTATGTATAGAATGTGAAACTTATATGACAAATGATGCTAATATGATGACAGCATTCATCTACTTGCACATAGCACAAGGACATTTTTGCTACTAAAATAATAATATTTACATCACAGTTCTTCATATATAAAAATGAACTGAATAACAAATGATTTTTTATTCCTCTTATACCACAGAAATTGGTATATTGACTTATAAAAAAGTCGCTGTTAAGTTGTTATGACATAAATGATAAAGTATTAGTACAAGTGCATTATTATAAACTTTGCGGCCAGAAGTACTGTCAGAGCTGTTGTTATAAGAAATTAATCAATCCTTTCTGACCAATAAGAATTGAGCATTCAGCAGTGCTTTGGTATAATTATAAATAATAAACTGAAGCTAGTTATACATTTTCACTGTACTAGAAACCATAATTTAAACATCAGTAAGTACAGTTAATTACAAAAAAGAGAAATCTTAGCGTCACCTTGAGTGTCCACCCAGGAACTGTCTAAGATGGAGTCATCAATAGTAGTCTCATCCTTGTAGTCATCGTAGCTTTCAGTGGGACCCTCGCTCTCTGGTACCTCCTTTGGAGGACACACAGGGACCTGTACAGCTTCTGGAACATCCTGGACTTCCTCCAGGCTAGCAGCCTCTATCTCTGCTTCTTGAGCCATTTCAATAGAATCTTCCTCCTCTTCTTCATCTTGAAGCATTTGAGGTGGTTCTTCTTCAGGAGGAGTGGAGAATCGTACACTGTGCCCAGGTCCCTCTCGTTCATCGATGGTCTGCACCACAGTGATAAAGTCGTCTTCCACTGTTACAACTGACTCAATGGCAGCTCGGGGCTCTATGGTTTCTTGTACTGCTGCCCCTGCCCCTTCCAACTCGTCATGCTCTTCCTCTTCATCTTTCAGAACAACTCCAGTATCTTCACCTTTCTCAACAAGTCCAGTTTCTTCATGTTTCTCAACAACTTCAGGCTCTTTGTCTTTTGTAACAACTTTAGGCTCTTCATCTTTCTCAACAACTCTGGGCTCTTTGTCTTTCTCAACAACTTTGGGCTCTTCATCTTTCTCAACATCTTTGGGCAATTCATCTTTCTCAACAAATTTGGGCTCTTCATCTTTCTCAACAATTCTGGGCTCTTCATCTTTCTCAATAACTTTAGGCTCTTCAACTTTTTCAACAACTTTGGGCTCTTCATCTTTCTCAACAACTTTGGGCTCTTCATCTTTCTCAATAAATTTGGGCTCTTCATCTTTCTCAATAAATTTGGGCTCTTCTTCTTTCCCAACAACTTTGGGCTCTTCATGTTTCTCAACAGCTTTGGTCCCTTCATCTTTCTCAACAACTCTGGGCTCTTCCTCTTTCCCAACAACTTTGGGCTCTTCATGTTTCTCAACAGCTTTGAACCCTTCATGTTTCTCAACAGCTTTGGTCCCTTCATCTTTCTCAACAACTCTGGGCTCTTCGTCTTTCTCCACAATTTTGGGCTCTTCATGTTTCTCAACAAATTTGTCCTCTTCATCTTTCTCAACACTTCTGGGTTCCTCATGTTTCTCAACAACTTTGCGTTCTTCATCTTTCTCAACACCTTTGGGCTCTTCATGTTTCTCAACAACTTTGTGATCTTCATCTTTCTCAACACTTTTGGGCTCTTCATGTTTCTCAACAATTCTGGGCTCTTCATGTTTTTCAACAACTTTGGGCATTTCATCTTTCTCGACAACTTTAGGCTCTACATGTTTTCCAACAACTTCAGGCTCTTCATCTTTCTCAACAAGCTCTGTTTCAACTGTTTCACTCTGTTTTACTTCAGACTTAACTATTTCAGTCTTCTGTGGTTCAACCTTCTCTGGTATCTCAGGCACATTTGGCAAATCTGTAGGCTTGTCTGCTTTTTCTGCCTGCATGTACTCCTTAGGTTCCTCGGCTAGTTCTATTTCTTCTTCTGCACTTTGTGCCACTGAAGTGGAAACAGAAGCCTCCTCTGCCTTTGCAAATTCCTTGCCAGATTGCTCTAGGAGTTTATCATCTTTACTGGGTTTCTCAACAGATTCAACAGGAGACAATTTCACAGGCTCTTCTTTCTGACCATCTTGTGCTGGTTTAGGTTTCTCTGTGTCAACATGCACTTTTTCTTCCTCAGTAGCACTCTCCACTGATGATGTTGGTGATGGTCTTATTGGTCTAGCAATCCTGTCCTTGGCAACTCCGGTGAGCTGGTACACATCCTCAGCATCTACCTCCTCATAGGCTTCCTGGTGCACCAAATCTGGCTTATTCTTCACTTTCTCTCGTAGTTCCTGGAGCTCCCTCTCCTCCTCAACACTTAAAGGTCTGTCTTCCATTTCCAGCTTGCGAATTTGCCTCTCATAATCAGCTATTTCAGCCTCCTTTTCAGCTGCAAGTTTGGCCTCTGCATCAAGATCAGTCTTCACTCCTTCCAAAGTAACAGTAACAGTTGGAGTGGCAAAGGTTTCAACTTGTTGTTTTGAGTCCTCTGCCCCAGCACCATTAGTCTTGCACGGTTTTTCTCTTGTATCCTTTTCTTCCTCTGTGTCTGGGGTAATGTCTTCTTTCAGAACTTGAGATGATGGGCTGTCCTGTCCACTTGCAGCTGGAATTGTCTCTTTCTCCTCTGATATCATTCTGTTGAAGATTTGTGTTGGTGGAGAATCCAATGGACTGTGCACATCTGCTGGAGATGGCATGGGACCAGAGTACTCACTAAAAACACAGTATCCATGTTCTTCCAATTGAGTCTCACTTTTTGCAACTCGTTGACCCTGAAACAAGTGGGCTAAGGAGTCACTCACAAGGGCGGGCATGTCAGCAGGGACTGATTTCCTTCTTATAATCTCAGGATCAGTGTTATCAGACATTAGTCTTGTACGTGTACCTGCCAAGTCTAGCATTTCAGGTAGATCTTGGGCCATCACAGCACCATTTTTATAGTTGAACTTATTAGGTAAGGGAGAACCTGGGGATTCAGGCTGTGGACTTGGGGTCTTGATGTCAGCTACCGTGTCATGGGGTGGAGAGGCTGATGGAGTGGTGACAGAGGCTGATGTCTCCAGGATCAGTGGTGGGAAAGAGGGGACTTTCTCCACTGATGGAGTTGTGACAGGAAGGTAGTCCGCAGATTCATCAAGGCTTCCACTGGTATAAGACATAATGTCAGTTGCTAATGGGGAGAAGTTTCTGGGTCGTCCTTGTCCTCCACTCTGATCCATAGCTCCAATGGTGATATTCAGGGAATAACTTCTTTGCTCCAAGGCCAGCTTTCCAGGAGAGAGCCTGCAATCATCCTTTTTTTCAGATGACGGGAGGGCCTTTTGTTGCTCTTCGGTACCCTTTTGACTTTCAGGTTTTTCATCTATAGCCTGAGATTGAGCCAGGGTACTGTAGCTAATTTCTGGAACTGAGGAAATGGCAGAGGCAGACTTAGTCTCATCTGATGCAGTACTAAGCTCATAATAACCTTCACCTTGTCCCCTCGTCTCCTCTGATTTCAGTGTTGTTGTTTCAAAATAAGCAGACATTCCAGACTTGTCCATAATTTCTTCTCCTTGTTTATCTAAGCTAGCAGACTCTTTTCCAGGCACTTCTGGACTTTTGGCACTTACTGTAACATCTATCTGCTTGTCTCCAGTAGATATGGATTCCACTTCTAGTAATTGCTTCCCATGTGTTTGAGACTTACTTGAGTCAGAAGAAACTGCATCTGTAGAAGCTTGCTTTTCAATATTGAGTGGTGAGTCAGGCTTTTGACCAGGATACACTGTGGGCTCTTTGGCATGGCTCTGACCATTTGGGGAAACAGCAAAAGCCTCTGTGTCACTTAGGCTGGGTAATGATGTCTCTGGAATTTCTTTGTCAGGAACACCACTCTGGTAAGAGGTAAGATCCTCTGGGTGCACCTCTGACTGAGTGAAGTCCATGCTGACCAGCGCAGTCCTCTCTCCACATGGCTTTTCTGCGTCCATCTTCACAGCTGAAAGCAAATCTTAAGTGATCTAGTTGTGCTGCATAACTTATAGATCTGGGCTCAAGGATTTGCCAGGCCAACCACCACAAAGACAGGCAAAGCCCAGCAATCGTCACAGCATATAGAGTCTCAGATGAAACAAAAGAGCACATACCAATTCAGTGATGAACAAGGTGAAGACATGGATGTGAGCAGACCAACATGCAAAATGCCGGATGGATGAGATCCACACAATGAGGATGAAATGTCCAAGAACACCTCATCTGTACATCACAGATAAGATGGATTTAATAACCTACAGTAAAAACTATATAAATACCCCATTAGAAACTAACCCTATATTAAAACATTCTGGACTTAGGTTCCCAAAAGTGTTACATTGTTAAAAGTTATTACAATTGATAGAGACAGTTTTGAATGCAATATCCACTTGGCCAATATAAAACGAAGTATACTATTGTAAGTTCAATATTTTTAGCTGTTTGTTTTGATGAATGTTGTACTTCTTGTACAACATATCAGTAGACCAAATCTTACATTTTTTTCAGTCATTTACAGGGAAAACATGAGGTGAACAAATGATACATGATAAAAATAATATATGTGTACATTTCACATTTGGTAGTAAAACAAATGACATGACTGTGCTTGATATTGCAATAAATTAAAAGCAGACAACTGTTTAAAAAAACTCTTGGTAAAGCAAACCAAAATCATAGGAGTTAAAATTTGAACAGAATCATATACTTAATGAAACAAGTGATTCATCACAGCATGCAGTAAAAAATACACTGGCAATGTAGCTGGCAAAAAAAACACCAAGCAATGGATTACACTTGATGGGTCAATGGGGAAAAAGGTCAGCCTGGCAGCAATAGTACCAACATAAGATTAAGCAATATGCTTCCAAGAAAGCTTCACCAAAAGAAGAAGGTAGCACCTGTACTGATAATGACAATTCAATAATGAGAAGAAAGAAAACAAAAGTAAGAAAATGATAAACAAACACAGCTCTGGCCACAGAAGCGAGTCACCATCAAGCCTGTGTTGCCTTGCAGCATCAGCAGAGAAGAGGACAATTTCGAGCCATTCTTCCACATTGCCTTAGCTCATATCTGTCATAATGCTTTAGCTTTTCTTTTTTGGAAAGCAAGGAAAAAAAACATGCAGGCCACAGAGAAGGGAGGACACACCTTTCTCAGGGTACTCGCCCCTCCCTGCCTCCTCAGTGCTCCCGTTAGGAGCTCCAGGGCCAGCAGTAAGTGCTTGGTCCTCGGCCTGCAGATAGGGCAAAGTCTGGGCCCCGACTACCACCTCTGCCTGCTCTAAGAGCTTGGATATGGGTTCTTGCTCAGGCTCCTCCCCACTCCACTGCTCCTCCTCTTCCTCCTGCTCCTCTAAAGCTGCTGCTGCTGCAATGTTCTCATCTTCCTCCGCTGCAGAGAGAGCCTCTATGGTCTCTTCTTCTTAATAAAGAGGGGGACAAGTGGAAACATCAAGACTACGGACAACACAGACTTGGGTTACAGGGGTTGGAGGAAGTGGGACACTTTCAGCTCTGGGATGGGATTGAAGTCACATCAAATTGTTGCATGTGTACTGTTTCAGTATGGATGTAGAAGAGTTTTCCTTCAGTTTTTGAGTTTGAAAAATACAGATTGTTCTTACATACCCAATAACATTTTTGCTCAGTTAGGGCATTTTTATATGCTATCACCAAACATATGAATAACCTCTAATCAGAGTAAATAAAAAAAGACTCATATTTCAATCTACTACGAAACCCCATGATGTGCATGGTGGGCACTGTCAAGACAATAGATGTATACTGTGATTTAATTTGTTGTATCGCACTGTAAAATACACGTGTTTATTTAGCTTACAACCAGTGGTACCATGGGTTTTTATATAAGAATCTCAAACACATTTCATGCTAAATGTTTAGTGATGCAGAGGGAACAAACTGGCAGGAAGGATCTGTGGAAAGGAATCAGCCACATAGAAGGATTGGTAAAGAACAAGATCAAAATGTACAATATCTGTTTACAGTGATGGCTGTCAGTATTCAGAACTAGTTTTAGGATGACATCCTGAGTTCCCCTGAGTTGGGCTTTAAGGACACTTCATAAATGTTTGTCTGTCGCAGTGGAGGGATCAGGGATATAACTTCCAAAAACCGGAAACAACGAAACATGGGGAATCTAATAAATTTTGAATGTGGTATTGTGCTGGAATGAGTCAGAGTTGACATTGACCTGTACGTGAAGAAAGTTGTACAAGACCTTTTGAGTCACACACTAATTCTTTCCCACATAGCACTGCAGCACTTGTGATCAATTGTACTTATTATAAATCTGTGACTATTTACCTTTTCATTAGGCATCATTAAGAATAAGTATGAAGAAACTGACATTAAAACCTCCAGTGTGCATGGGAGTAAAGAGAAAGCAATAATCCTTCAAAACTAGTTAATATCTGTGACAGCTTGGCATGTGTTTTAGCATTAGGATGCAACCAGAAGGAGGGGTATAACAATGTCTTATCTGTCAGAGTGAATGAGGGTCTAAGATTCAAAATTGCTGCTTAGAAGAGAAAGTCTGCAGCCTACAGTGTGTTTATGAGGGCTGCTGTGAGTCTGGCAGCACAGGGCACACTAGGTCAACTCTCAGCAGGATGCCGCAGTGAGATACAGACACACAGAGAAATATAGGAGCAAAAAGACATGGGCTTTCATCTGTAACGTATGGTCCTTCATTCAGCCAAGAAACAAACAAGAACTGACAAAGCATGCCCTGTCTTTATTGACTGATGCATTGCAGTAATAGATTGAAAAAGTGTATGTGTGTGTGCTTGTTTGTGCCAAAAGTAGAAGAGCTGAAAGTCTTCCTGTGATCTACAGCATGTGTACATCAGCAGGGGGAAACGGAATTGGCTTGGTGATGGGGCAGGGCAATGAGCATGGGTCAGGTGATGGAGACACAGACAATCAGACAGACATAAAAGCAGACCCACAAAACAGGCAAAGAACAAAAAAATGCACACCATGCTGGACTGACCTGCTGATGTGGCAAGCCGTTTGGCTCACATTTGGAGCAAGTTTTATTAAAACGAGATGCACGAGTGGTGTCACTAATGTATCAGGCATGAGTGTGTGGAGTTGTTTTACAATATGTAGTTTGTCATTTAGGTAACACTTGAAAAAGAAACTAGCCATAAAAGGAAAACCTGGGCTGGGAGCCAAACGACTTAGAATGAAATGTCCCAAAAAATGCACGGAGACAAAAGAAAGGGCACGCCGAGGATAAGGAACGCTCCACAGACAGAGCGTGCACAACACAACAGAGACAAAAGACGGAAAGGAGGGTGGCAGACAAGAAAAGAGACCAGAGAAAGAGAGAGAGAAAAAGGGAAGACCAAGATTTGGATAAACATGACCGAAGAGAACTGAAGATAGAAAAGGCAGAGAAAGAAAGGAAGAGAATGGGGGAGGATGGTGGAGAGGAACCATGCGCGGTTCACCTTCAATCTGGCTAAAGGCAGCGGCCTGCCCTGAAGGGCGTGAGCCCGAGAGTGTCCACTCAGGGCTGAATAAGGGGTGGTCATAGTACTCCTCGTCAGAGTAGTAGGGTTCATCCTCGGGCACTGAAACTGAGATGGAGGGGGCGAGGAACTTGCACCTCTCCCGAGAATTTTGGAAGCGGCAGAGAGGCCCAGCCTCCTCCTCATCCCCTACATCTACAAACAGACACAAGGAGAAGGAAATGCAGGGAAATCTGGACACAGAGAGAGACAGAGAGAGGGGGGATATAGAGGAGACAGGAAAGGATGAACAGAAGGGTGGACAAGTCAAGAGTTGGGAAGTAATAGAGCATGATGGGAAGAGAAAAGAACTGAGAGAAAGGAAGATGGAAGTAATTGAAAGAGATAGAGAAAGAGGAAGAAAGAAATATAAAGTGACAAAAGGTGACCAGAAAATGACAGAAGTATATCAAAATAAGGGGCAGTAAAAGGTGACTAAAAGGGAGAAACATGGAGATGCTAAAGGTGAGAGGAAGAGAAAGAGCAGGTAAAGGCAGCAGTAAAAAATAGAAAGAGAAAATAGGTATGCAGAATAGGTACTACGTAAAGGGATTGTGAAGAAGTGGCACACATATGCACAATACTGAAAAACACACATAGATACAAGACGCAATGGCCACAAACAGAAATAGCTGCTGTGGAGGCACCGTGTCATTGTCTGAGACAGGGTCTAATTTAAATTTCAATAAATCAGCCAGGAGAATGGTTAGCTAAAGAATCCATGTCATAGAGCAATGGGTGAGTAAACAAGCTATGATAATGTACACTGTATGAACTGCTGTAAGTGAGACAGCATTACCAACATGACAAGTTTTGAGGAAATAACTAAGTAAATGAGTTGCTGGAAGTCCACCAGGGAGCGAACAAAGATGGTTCGGCATGTGGTTAGACATAAGAGGGAAAATATTCCTCTGCAGAGTTTGGTCATATATTCCAATCCAGAAGTAGGAATAAGTGCAGGTAGTAATAGATACTAAATACTGGGTCATCTGCCTACCTCTGATCATGGGCTCACTTGATCTTGGTAGCTATGGACTAATTCACTATGTGGCCCTAGGTATATGCAATCCAAATGCAAATTGCCACCACCATCATGGATGGTTGAGGAACAGGTGTTCAATTGTTGGGAACCTGGCCAAGGGTTTGCTAGGAATTACCACACTGCACCTACTGAGGTATGGCTTGATCAAATGTTTGAACTAGACCTAGCTACCCAACTAGCCACCACCAAAAGGACTGGGGTCATCATTTGCCCCAGTCTGATGGGTAAGCCAAATACCAGTTGGGGATCTGTTTGAGCCAAAAAATACAGGCTGTCATGTGCCATCAGGGTGACACCTGTTGCTGCAAGTAAAAATACTGCCTAGACCACAAGAAAGAATTGTCTCTCAAAAGCTACTGATTGGGACCACCCAGTTTGCTATAGTGATGGTGAGTTAAAGAGTCCATGTCATAATGCAGTGGGAGAGTAAACCAGCTAGAATAATGTACACTGCATTGGTTGCTGTAAGCAAGACAGCATTACGAACATGAGATACACTAGCAGGTTTTGAGGCAACATCCCAAACTTCTTCCGCGGTGCAAAAAATGATTTGCCAAGCAATTAGAGATGAGAGAGAATATGGCCACATATTCCAATCCAGCCATGCCATAATGTGGGATCCTATGGAACTACAACTGATCGTGGAATCATTCTATCTTAGCAGCTAATTCAGCTAGATGGTCTAATTCAATAAATAGCCAAGGCATATCCAGTCAGAGACCAAAGTGCCACTACCATCATAGATGGCTGAGGCACAAGTTTTTGGCAAGAAACCTGGCCAGAGGTCTGCCAGGGATTGAAAAAAAGTGCATTACAGTACTGCAGCCACTGAGATATGGCCTGGTGCTTGAACTAGACTCTACCAATGAGTCTGGGATCAGCACTTGCCCCAGGTCTGGTGGGCATGCCAAATGGCAGTAGAGGAGCCAAACAAAAGCTGCTACCTCGATGTCCAGCTGGACATGCCAATAGAAAAAAAATCTGGGGAATTGTCAGAGCCAAGAATGCATTAGGAGGAGTGTATGGAACACATGCATCAACTACAAAACTGTCTCTCGCATGTGTTCACACATCAGGCACAGGCTAAGACTGGCATGTGCCAACAGGGTCTTATGGTACCTGGTACTGCAATGAAAACATTGCTACTGCCTGGCCTACAAGAAAGAGGGAGGGGTCATCCAAGGTGATATAATGAGTGTCTAATGTGGTGTACCATAAATAGATGACTGGAAAGAGTTGCTTGATGGTGCTGCCCCAGGACCAACTGGAATCCTTAGCACAACAGTTGTTGTGTAAGAGAAACCTTTTGTTATGCTTCTCTTTTCCTCACTCTTGCATTAGCTTTGGCCTTATCACTTCAGTTGATCACTGTTTACACATCACTACACATTACTGCACTACCCATTACTAGTTACCTGACTTATAATAATTAAACATTCCTAAGTTGCTAGTCCCCTTCTCTTGTTTCTCAGGCATCTCATTTTCTAGTGTTCTAGATCCTAGTTTCCTTGACTCCTTCTCCTCCAGCCTGCTCTAGTTTTTGTCACTGTCTCTGCTGCAGTCTTAGTCTCTGTCTGTTCTCAAGACTCATTCTCTGTTTGTGCTTTTGGCACAGTTTCTCTTTCTGCTCCAGGCTTTTCTTCTCTGCTCCAAACTCTGTCTCTACTCTCGGTTCAGTCTTTTTTTTTTTTGCACACAGCTAAGTTTGTGACTCTGTTTCAAGCTTGAATCTGTTTATGTCACTGAGCCTACTTCTGACCCTGCTTATATCTATGTCTAGATCTTCTTTATGTCTGAATGCCTAGGTCAGTGTTTCCATGGGTGCACTCTCAGTAGCTGTTCTGCCTCACAGAACCTACCATTTATGTCTCTTTTCCTGCTTGGGATCTGGCAGAACCATTCCCCTTGAGCCTATTTCTTGTTGAATGGTTGATTACATCTGATTAGCTTGTGTGTATGTACTCCTCTTTTGCTCTGTTATGTTTACACAGTCCTGTAAGCGTTAGTATCCTTGTTTCTCAGGTTCATTATTTCCTAGTTCCATAGTTTTCTTGATGTCTTGTTAGATTCCAAGGTTCTATTGGTAATCCTAGTTCCCAGTCCTTATTGATGTTGTTTTGACTGCCTGTTTTGATCTCAAATATGGACTGGACAATGGTTATTGGAAATGCCTGAAAAAAGAGACTTGGAATACAGTACATCCAATGCCCCCGGCTACCTTATGTTACAGCTGGCAATGCTGTCTTAAAATGTTGTCGGTACATCACAAGCATTAGTGTTCTTTGTATTAAAATATATGTATCTTTGAAGACAGCATTATAACAAACAGTCATCAGCATAATTTCGGATAACACCAGTAAAGCTTGTGAAGTACTTGAATTAAATGGCTTACATGTTCCCCACTTCTTCAGTAGCATGTCTGTAACAAGCTGAGCTTGTTTTAAACATCAGTTCATCTAATGGATGTGGTAAACAAGCTGAGTATTGTACACGCCTCCACTAGTTTGTACACGGCACCATTATAACCACAGAGCAGAAACAGCAGATGCAACCAAAATCAACAACAATAAACAACACACACATACAAACAAAGAAACGGATGAGTGCAGGCCCACAACATTAACAGCACCTACTACATAACATGCAAAAGAAGAGGACAAGAACAGCATGAGGTAAAGTTTCCCTAGACTTAAGGATACCGGTGGGGTGAGCCTGAATGCCAACAGGATGGCATTAAGGGAATGGGAGAAGGGCCAGAGTGAAGAATGGCATCATGCAGGCTGAGAGGGATTCAGGAAGAGTGTATGTAGGAAATTAAGTGATGGTGAAAGAAGTAAGGGTAATGGTGTCGTTTTGATCTGGGCTGTCTGATTTCCTCTAAGATTCTGGTGATGAAGATAAAGCCAAGCATTTAACACGCGCCGAGGAGAAGTAAGGAAGAGGAGGAGGTGGCAAAGACAACCCTGCGCCCATTTCTCTTCTAGCACGGGTCTCTGCAGCTCAGTCAGAAGTGTGTGTCTCACCGTCTGTCCAGCAAGGAATGGTGTTGGCCACTTTTCCAGTAAAAAAAACCCTCATGTGGGGCCAGTGGTGAACAGGGATGAAGACACATCCAAACCACAGATGTTTTTCACACTCACCTTTGTACAAACACTACTACACTTTCCGCACACACACACACACACACACACACACATTAGCAGCTGGACATGGACCTACCTTGCTCCAGAGGGCCAAAGTGCTCGGCTGCAGGAGATGGAGGTGGGGAAGGTGGCAAATTGGCTGAGTCTTCCACTGCAGACACACAGAAAATGAAAGAAGATATAAAAAAGACAGCAACAAATCCACACAGCAAAGCTTAGGTTGGACGTGCAATCCGACCTGCAGGACTTCCTTGGTGCTAAGTAATTTTGCTTAATCTCATCCTTTCAATAATGAAGAGATGAATTCACACAGGCCAATCTGCAGGCTAAATTCAGCACAGTGAAAACTTTCAGCAACCATTATCCAAAAACGACTCACAAACACAAGGAATGCATCACAACAACACTTACTTTTATAGGAATAACCAACGACTGGGTGGTGTGAGGCAGCCCGGCACAAAGCAGAGTTATTGTTACCACTCCAACATTGAACATTTTCCAATAACAGCACATCCTGAAGTGTTTTATTCCTCTTTTTTATACCACAGTGATTTGCCAGCAATTGCACTTGTTCATTAATTAAAGAATGACACACCATACTTTTATTTATTTATAATTATGTTTGATGGTGTGGAATGTCCACAAAACAAGTTAGTTCCTTTTAGCACAGCTATAACCATTGTTCCCTTAGCAACCTTGATTTTTTTCTCTCTCTTCAAGTTAATAAAAAAAAAAAAAAAAAAACAGCTTGTCATATTACTGCACAATATAAACTCCTCTGTCCGAAAGACTTTCCGGTGGTGGAAAACATACTGACTGTTACAAAGAGATGACACTGGAGACTCCTTTCATACATGTACAATAAATGTCTCTTACAGAAAACTTCGCCATATGAACTTCACCATACATTTTTCTCTCTTATACTCTTTTAATTGTAGTGAATCAGACCAGCAGTCTATGCTTGTACTCACTGTGACACACACACACACACACACACACACACAAGGAGGTAGGACAGGTTGCTTGGACCAGCAGACAGGTTGTTCTCTCAACCCTTAGTCAGCATGCATATACACAGCAGAGTGCTAATGGAAGAGACCAGCTGTCAAAACGGATTTGCCATTCAGCAGGAGGTGAACCGACAGTGCAGAGACCAATTCAGGCCATAGATAAACAGGATACATACACATACAGACACTACCTGGTCAGCAAAAAAACATAGCCACTTATGAAAGAAACTCACAGACACACTCACGGTATCCATAATTTGCTTGCATAAGTGTTGCATTGATGTATTGTTGGTGTATTAAGGCTGTCTCTGTAAGGTGCAGACCCCAAACCACTGACTGACTTGCAGTGATTCTTCTCTAATTTACTTGCTATTTGTTTCCTTCCATGTGCAACAATGCAAAACCACCAATCTTGCAAACAGTCTTTCAAGACAAACATCTCAATTTTCAAAGGCAAGGGTTCTCAAATGTTTTGCAGCCAGGGCTCCTTTAAGTGTAAAATAAATTCTATTTATTTCATGAACATAATCTAATTATCCAAATATTAGGTTCATTATTTAAATGTGTACAATAATATGGCAGTTTACCTGAGTCATAGACAGGGTTGCTGCAGAGTTTTTTTAAAAAAATTTTTTTTCTAATTTTAAAACCTTTTTAAGACCAAATGAAAATTACCTTGCTGACACCAGGACAAATCCAAATAAATTCAAATATGCACAGAAAAAACATATTTTAAGATGTTTTAATAATAATAATAATAAAAAACAGACTAATTGGATATGCTTCACCAACCTCACTATTCTAGATTATTCATCTTCTTCTGCATCACTGGCTGATAAAGTGGTAAAGTATTTACTTGCAAGTAGATTCAAGAAACAGACATTAGCAATAGTGGCAATAGTGACAAAGAGTTTTACGATTAACGCCAAAAGCACTTTTTCCCTCGGCATTCAGGAAAACAAATGAAAACCTACTATGAGAAACAATGACAGCAAACCACGAAATGTATAAACACCAGCTTTAGATCAGTTAGGACACCTGTTCTATGAAACCCTACAGCTGTGTTACCTTCTGGCTCTCTCTTTTAGTTATGCTCTCACAGCTAGACCTTCTGGAGTCCTCACTTTTGTTCAGATCATGATGTTCACCCTTTTTAACCACTGTAGGATAACAGCATACCTGATAATCTGTTCTCTCTCTCTCTCTCTCTCTCTATCGAGCTGTATGTGTACTCCTGCTGCCTGATCCTGACACACTTCTGCTGCTCAGAACCTCCCAGATTCATCCTGATGATCTACTACATCTGTGACTTTCTGCTGCTGTTGATGGTCCCACATGGACACCCTAAAGACCTCTACTTCCCAAAAAACAGTCTCAACCTTGCTTCAGTATTTAATCATACCAGGATACTGTAGATTTGTTCTTAAGAACTGCTGCTGTAATCATAAAGACTGTCCAGTGCTCATCTGCTCATACTGAACACTGTTTCAACATGCTCTTTACACTTCTACACTTGTATACTGTAATGATTTATTATCCCACTATCCAGTGTCACCCAGAAGTGGTTTCCTTTTGCGTCTGGTTCCTCTCAAGGTTTCTGCTTCATGTCGTGTCAGAGAGTTTTTTTCCTCACCACTGTCACCTCTGACTTGTTTATTATGGATCTATATCCATCCAGATTTCTGTAACGCTGCTTTGTGACAATGTCTATAAAAGCAAAATTAAATCCAATAGACTTGGATGTACAGCAGTTCAAAATATGTTATTATTTTTTGCTCCCGCAGTAGAAACAGTGTTTGAAAATCTCTATAGATCGACACATTCATACTGGTATAACCCCCTCCACTATATAGCGCCATAAATTCATACATTTACAAGGCACAGGTTTTGCAGTTCTATCACTAGTTGGTCTTGAAAAGACAAGCATGTTTGTGTCAGATAGACGGGTGTAATTTTAATGATCTTGCTCTTTAAGCAAATTGCACTAGTGTGACAAACCCAAAACTAAAAGCTTATTAATCTGAAATTAAAATGAGTAAAGTCAGTCACTGGCAACTGACAGAAAACATTTTAATATTTAAAGAAAAAAAAAAGTACAATCATCAAATTTAGATTTTCTGGTTTTAAATGACCCAACTGGAACTATATCAAATGTCAAGATTTGTGTTCAAAGTGCAAAATAATCAAAACGACAGCATTTCGAATACTTATGTCCCTTTTTACAGAACAATTCTGTTTATTTCTGGGCATTAAATAATATATTCAAATACATTCATATCCATAAAAAAACAGCATTACTCATACTATTTACAGGAAAAAGAAAAAAATATATAACATATTTGAAGCATAAAGAAACTCTACGACACAGCATGACAGAAGCAGGCCATATCTTCCACAGAAATAGCACAAATTGCAAAACAGATTTTTCTATTTCAAGTGCATTGGATGTAAAAAAAAAAAAAACAAAAAAAAAAAAACCAGACTTTCGAGGCTGCATGGCTTCCAGTATCCACAAGAGTGAATCATAGTGGTGTATCCTACCTGAGGAGAGTCGGACGGCTGTGCCTGGATGGAGCTCCTGCTCTCCCTTCAGTACCGCAACCGCCTCGGCCGTCACCTCCTGCACGATGCGCGCAGACACTTGCTCTGTAGAACACACACACGCCCATCATCATCATCATCATCATCATCATCATCATCAGGGTGGCTCAATGGTAGCTACAAAATATATACATATATATATAATGATTTGCAAACCATCATATGAGTGGCCTGGATCATGGCATTGGAGCAAA
This sequence comes from Pangasianodon gigas, assembly GCA_022758105.1. NCBI lineage: Eukaryota > Metazoa > Chordata > Actinopteri > Siluriformes > Pangasiidae > Pangasianodon > Pangasianodon gigas. The sequence goes on along the minus strand of CM040458.1, from coordinate 27,551,541 downwards.
ATGATTTTCTAATAACTGGATGCTCTAATTCCTCTAAGCATCACTACGCTTGATTAAAACAATAAATGATTGAAAAGAGAGCTTAATTATTCATTCATCCACTCGCTGAACCTGCTGGAAACCAGATTTATTTGTTTTTCTTTTTAAATTGGTGAAGTACATGTAAAGTAAGTACACATAAAAGTCATATACAGTCACATGCGTCACCATTTTTATCCTCTTTATAGAACCACCTAGACCCCCAAAAAAAAAAATTCACTGATAGCATTACTGCTGTACATAAGCATAAAAAAGTAAAAAGATTACATATATATATATATATATATTTAAAACACATCTCAGACAATATAACACAATTACCGTCCTTAATATACAAATATTACACCATAAGCGGAAATGGTAGGCTCAGTTGTAAGTTACATTACAGTGGAGGTAGAAATAGCAGCTGGATGCAGTTCAGGGTGCATTAAATGGAGTAGAACAATTGTGATATATAATATAATAACAGCAATGAGATATATTAATGACAAAATTAATAAATAATATATTTAATAAATAGTAATTATTATTATTATTATTATTATTATTATTATTATTATTATATGCAAGTATCTAATGCAGCTTTCTCTTGAAGTTAATAAGACAGAAAAAATGCAGCTTGTTACCAGGTTACCAGTTGGGAAGTGTAAAGATACAGCTTTACCTGTGACTGTTACAAAGCACTGACACTGGAGACTCCTTCCATAAATGCTAAATAAACATTTCTTGAAAACCTAGTAAACAAGTTCCTGTAAATGAGCTGTTACAACAGCCGCATTAACATAAACCTGTGATTTGCAGCTGCACTACTGTCAGACTGCAACACCTTGCAACACCAGAGCTATGGTATAAATTGTGATATTCAACATATTGTTACTGTGTATAATTCTTTCCACGCTTTCCATTGGGGTGAAGCCTGGTTAGCTAGGCAGTATTTTAGGCAGCAATTGCAATTCCAACATAAAGAATGTCCCAATTTGAAATAAAAAAATGGTAGACAGTAATGTGTCTCTTGCCCAATGTCATGGCAATATCGTAAACTGAAAAAAGCATACTCTCACATGTATGCATGGTTAATTTCTAAGAATTAGCACTGACCCGGTAGTATACACCTAAGTGTTGAGTGGACTGCTCTGTGTTAAGCACTGTAAACTCTTTTTCTGGTGCATGACATCAAGGCTCTAAAAAGAAAATACTGGTTAAGTGCCACTTTATACTCCCACATTCTCTATGCTATAGAAAGTGCTTTTGTGCTCTTTAGGCATAGCATCTTCCACCCACATCTAATCACACACACAAACACACACACAAAACATATGTAAGCAAATCAAAACAACTGAAACCACCTACACAGTGCACAAGACCTCTGCTTAACCACAGCCATGATGCTCATTAAAAAGTCTACAGTGTTACAGTATCTTTCATCTTTCATTAACCTCAGATCTCTATTCTCACCAGAACCAGGCTGTTAAATTCATCTCTACATGATTCACACCTTGAAATGCCAGTCAGTGAAAGCTAATGTGGCATCTATTTAGCATCACGTAAACTAGAGTTATCCCACCAGGATAACTCAGGCCAGGCCAGGGATCTGCGTGGCGTTTTGCTTTAACGGGGATCGGAGAATAATCAGTGTTCACATGAACACAGAGAACGAAGAGAATGAGCCATTCCCATCTACAACACAGACGAGAGAACTGCATGCTGTAATTGCACATCCTCTCGCCCACATGCCTCATTACTGCAAGGGGAGGGGGGCATCAGAGATGAGCTGAGAGAGAAGGAAAGAGAGAGGTGGGAGAGATATAGAGGAAGAAAGAAAGGAGACAGAGGCGGAAGTGGGAGAAAAGAAAGAAATGGGGGATAAAGAGAGACAGAGGTGGGTTTTAAAAAAGGAAAATGAGAAGAAAGCGAAAGAGACATACAGAGAGAGAGAGAGAGAGAGAGAGAGAGAGAAAGAGAGATTACTTTCTCTTCCGGCTGACCATACTGAGGCTTAGGCTTCAAATCTGTTTGTTTCTATCAGAATGTATAGAAAATGTGGACATTGATTGGTCAAGGCCACCTATTTTACATTCATCCTATGTTCATCCTGGCTGATGATTGGCTGGTAGACAGAAACTTATAAAACCAAGTTTAATTGTGAGCTTGTAGATACAGCTTTTTAATTCTTTTCTAATATTAATAATACTAAATAATAATACTTAAAAATAACACCACAGAAGAAACTCATCTCTCCTAGATAAGAAGTTTATATGGTTTACTCATTTTTGACCAAAATGCCAGATAGAACCTTTTGATAGAGGTCATGATTTACATGATTTACTTATATATTTTCATTTTCATCCAAGGTGACTTACAATTAAGCAGTTAAAGCAACAGAGAGACATCTGAAATGAGATTTTCTCCATTCTTTGCAAATTAGGTATGACAATATAACGTGACAAATCCAAATGATTTGCTGGAATGATGTTTTTTTAGGTCCCCATTCACAACTTTTACCTGCAATTATTTCCCATTTATTGTTCGAGTGCCTGTTGTTAGCATCTCACTCATGCAATAAAATGGAAAAAAAAAACTTATAACCCTGGTTTCATCTTATCCTGTCATATACAACCTCTCAATAAATGTGCAAAAAAAAACACGAAGAAAAATAAAGCTTGGAAGGAAGTAGCACAGATCGTTGGTGCCTCTAGTGAGTGTACATAGCTAGTACAGTTAGCTTTGCTAATCTGCCAATAAAGATGTATGAATCCAAGCACATAACGTAAATAAAACAACCAATTTTCACACTGACTACACTGTTATTTAATTTGTCTTCAACTACTTAGCTTTACAAGATATACATATATGATGGGTGGTCTCCCTCTCACCCCTATGTCAGGGGTGGAGGGGTTGTCTTCCTCAAGCTCAGGTCCTCTACCAGAGACCTGGGAGTTTGAGGGTTCTGTGCAGTATCTTAGCTGTTCCTAGGACTGCACTCTTCTACACAGAGACCTCAGATGTTGTACCTGGAATCTGCTGGAGCCACTTTTCCAGTTTGGGGGTCCCAGGCCCCTAATGCTCCTATTACCACTGGGACCACTTTGGACTTGCACCTTCCACATCTGTTCCAGTTGTTCCTTCAGCCCCTGATACTTCTTGATCTTCTCATGATCCTTCTTCCTGTTATTACTGTCAGCTGGGATTGCCACATCTATCTCAACTGCCGTCTTCTGCTCCTTGTCAACCACCACTATGTCTGGTTGGTTAGCCCGCAGCTGCTTGTCAGTCTGGTTCTCAACCACTTTCTGTGGTATGTCCCACTGCGTCTTGGGGACTTCTAACCCATACTTGGCACAGATGTTTCTATACGCTATCCCAGCCAATTGATTATGCCTCTTCGTGTATGCTGTCCCAGCTTGCATCTTATACCCTGCTACTATATATTGTACCGTTTCAGAAACATCTTTCCACAGTCTGCACCTTGGGTCCTGTCGGCTATGATAGACCCCTGCCTCTCTGAATTTGGTACTTAAGGCCTGTTCTTGTGCTATTATGATCAGAGCCTCTGTGCTGTCCTTCAGGCCAGCCTTTTCAAGCCACTGGTAGGATTTCTTGATGTCAGCCACTTCCTCTATCTGCCGATGATACATTCCATGGAGGGGCTTGGTCTTCCATGATATTTTCTCTTCCTTCCATCACCCTCTGTCTTCTGCTGCCTGAGGCCATCTGAGGGGCCATCTTCCTGATGTACTCATGGATACTCCTTGTTTCATTCTGGATAGTGGCTCTGACACTCACTAATCCTCGCCCTTCCTCTTTTCGCTGCTCGTAGAGTCTCAGGGTGCTGGACATTGGGTGGAATTCTCTGTGCATTGTGAGGAGTTTTCGTGCTTTGACATCAGTGGCACGTAACTCCTCCTGTGGCCAGCTTACTATTCCAGCTGGGTACCTGATGGCTGGTAGGGCATACCTACTGATGGCCTCAAGTAGGCCATCAATAGGTATGCCCTACCAGCCATCAGGTACCTTTCAATGCCCTTCTGAGCTTTGCTCATTTGCCTGCTCAACTTAGCTGCTATGATGCCTGAGAGGAGCTTCCATGTTGTGGAGAGGCGGGATAGTGGGCAGTAGTTCGTAGGTGTTGTACCCTTATGGGGATCCTTCATGATCAGGATTGTCTTGCCCTGTGTTAGCCAGTCTGGGTGAGTGCCTGTTGTTTGCTCACTCATTTGTGCTGCTAGGCGATCATGGACACTGTTAGCTTCTTCAGCTCTTCATAAACTTCTGTCCAGCTCTTCATACCTGAGACTCATTGTTGGATGTCTGCCTTTGTTCCCTTGCAGCTGGGAGACCACCCTAGATGGGTCTTTGGAGAACAGGCTCTCTTCTCTTGGCCTCTGCTTCTCTGGTGTATCTCTTCAGCCTAGCGGCCAGAGCTGCGAGTCTTTGTTTGGCAGTCTCTAGAGCCTCACTTATGGACACTTTGTTGTACTTATCCATCCAGGACCTGTCTCTCATGACACCTCTCTGCACCTCTGTTAGCTAGGATTTCTTGACCTTAGCTTCCAACCATCTTCTCCATGAACCACACTATCTGCTTTTTTGCATTATTGATCTTATACCCAAGTATCTCCAGGATTACTGTTGCAGTGGCATATACAAGTTCATCGGTTTCTGTGATGGTATATATATGTCTAGAAATTTTTTGCTTCCTACAGTGTATATATATATATATATATGTTTCTCATAGGAAGCAAAATAAAAATTCTAGAGAGGCCAGGCTTACATGTTCGCTCACACGAACGTGCAGTTTTCTAGTGTAAACGTAGAGGTTAGATTCGTGTTCAGTGATCCAACAGTGGGTTGGTGGTGCTTGGATTTGAATTCTTCCTAAACACTGAGCCATCACTGGGTAATTTTATACCAATCAGCATAAACTGTGCTAGGAAAAAAATCAATTTCCAAGATAATATTATGACATTAATCTACATGTTTATGGAAAGAAATTGCATGTGAAAAGTAAGAAGAATCTTCTGGAAACCAAACATCTTAGTTGATCAAATACATTTGAATATATTTGAGCAAAAGGGAAAACTGTGCCCTGTTCCCTTCCTTTTTTTTCTCCTTTATATTTTTAATAATGTGAGCAGACATGGTATTCTAAGCGAGGTTAAGAAGTGGGAGGATGAAGCCGATCCTCTAACTATCAGCTTCCGAACACAGACGTCTGGGCACATGTGACAGCTCATCATTGCCTTTGTCGAATGCTTTATTAACGCAGCAATTTTTTTTCCCCCACTGCAATTTAAACATGAATTTCACTGAGTACTCTATACCTTGTATCCAGTTTGTTCTTTCTGTCTTTACAAATCATTGTTTCTTTTGTTGATCTCAGTCCACCATTTTGTCCAATTTGTGTCTGGCAGACAGACAGGCTGCATTGGTCCAGACGTGTCCTAGTACAACCCCTCCCCGCCGTCCCCCCTCCAAGCAAAACGGTCCCGTCTGGCTGAGATACGTTCAGAATACTAATCAGATACTCTTCATACTCTCTCACACATACACACAAATAATCCGCATGAGGTCACTTCCCTTATGGTTCAAGTCTTGTCTTAATAACACACACACACGCACACACATACATATATAAATATATATAAATATATATATATATATATATATATATATATATATATATATATATATATATATATATATACTTATATAAAGCCAGATGTATCAGCTGCTTTTATAGACAATAGCTTTATAGACAAATATCACATTTATGAAAATAAGTATGTAAAGGATAAAGGATACGACAAAACAAAAGAACCCTCATCCATCAGGGCAGCAAGCATTACATCATTCCAACATGTCCTTAAGAGGTTCACAAACAGTCCACATGATATTAAATAAAGTTCTAGCACATTAACCATGCCTAATACATCACCATTTAGCGCAAAGACTCACTGTATTCATGCTCTCCTGACTAGAAAAAAAGTAACGTACCATCTGTTATAACGCAACCCTCACGCCAGATAAAAGACAAAATACCATCACATATAAAAGACCCCCGGACTGTGTCCGATCTACCGACTTACCCAGAAGAGAAGCAACTGAGGCACGGCGGTGCATGTACGAGGTCTGAAGAAGCCAAAAAAAAAACAATGAGGTGGGGGGATACGGCTACTACCCGGCGCACAGGAGCGGAGCTGTTGCCACGGCAACGTGCCGCCTAGGCCCGGGACGAGCTCACGCTCTGAGCATGCCTTGGCCGACAGAGTGTGTGTGGGTGTGTGTGCTCCTGACTCATGGTGTGTGCAGCCTGAGAACCATCCTCTATCATTAACTTTATTACAGGCTTACATTCTCCGCTGTACCAAAAAACACACCCTCCGTCATAACGACTTCTGCATGATCACAGTCAGAGAGCTGTTTCTCAAACCAGCAATCCTACAGGGTAACGACGTGAGCATGCAACATAATTGACTATTTTTTTATTTTCTGTAGACACAAATTGCCTGTGGTCCGCAGGATGACATCATGGACCAAGAACGTCTTTGAGAACGCCTTAGAAAGTCAGAGAATATCACAGCTCCTCGGACGACAATAAATTTTAACTGCAGGATGCAGAAGGTCGATCCGGCTGGTCCTTAAAGACGTGACAGGTTTTGATATAATCAATGCAATTCAAATCAACAGTTGCTGCAGGCTCTGCTATCCAATCCTACCTCTCTCTCTCACTCTATCTGAATCAGAAACTTACTTATTTATATTTATTGAATGTACAAGGTGCACAGGACATCCACGCTCAGAAACAAAACAGTACTAGACTGTACCTTTCCTTGCGGCCCTTATCGTTTGTATCTTATTTATTTTTCAGCTGGAAACGTGGATATAGTGCACCTTTAAAGCTAATAATGGTAATAATGGTTCATTTATGTACCTTAAAGGCGTAGTAGTCAATATTTTTCATTTCTTACTAGTACAAGTAAGAACAAATAATGAGAAAAATTATGTAGAAATGAAATAAAATAGCTTAAGCCATTTTCACAGAACAAGTGCATTACACAGATGATAAAAACCCAGTTTGGAAACCTGCCTTCCAGTCTGCAATGTTTGTTTGGATTGGCCTCTTGTCAGTCATTTTATAGACACACCCCAATGCCCCCTCACATCCTCTTAAACGATTATGAGTGGAATTTTGCATGTTTATATTTTATGAGTTATAAGTAACTTGGCTTTCAAGCAGTTAAATGTCTGAGTGTGCTTGAAAGTGATGTTCTGACCGTCCTTGCTAATGATAATTCTAGTTAGCATGCCAACTCTAGTTGCACCACCACAGGTTTTGGGGGCCAAGGTTTGTGTACATGGTTGGAAATGACAGCAGGTGCAGTGAGTGAAAAAAACAACACATTTATATCTTATTCAACTCCACCCATTAAACCCAATAGAGACCTATTTTTCACAAATTTTACCTAATGCATCTTTAAATCTTTGAGGTGGTATCATCAAACCTTTGGTACCTTTAGTGTGCACTGTTTACCCTACTAGGTCTATAAAAGGTCTACGCTTGACACTATCACCCCAAACAACAAGCAATGGTACAGCTTTGTACCCTTTTTTTCAGATAGCGTACAAACTGATGTGTACAACTTATTTATACATCATAGGTGTAACCCCATACAGCGCCCATTTAAATGCAACACCACCACTGTCCAGGCGAAGCTAGTATTAAATATCTTTGTAGATTTTAATCTTACAGACAGGATTACATCAATGACAATTGCAGGTGTATATTTTTTGACCATTAGAGGCCTCTAGTGGACACTTGAAGCCTCAGGTAATGAACCATTTTTCAGCACTGTCAGCTGGACTGCTTCAACATGTCCTGATGCTTCGTCTCTCCATCACTACAGGAAACAATGCAGTCCTTCCCACCGACTTTAACAGTTGTGCTCTCTCAAATGTACAGCTCTGACATTCTTGAGATTTTAAATATGAGTTTTTGCAATGGTGGGTAAGCTTGGGCAGTCATGCCACTCAAGAGCATGACACTGCAAATTTAAAGACATGGAGTGCCATGTGTCGACAGGCACAGTTTTGAAAAGTGGAAAGGCTAGAAAAGCAGAAATATCTGTGAGAAACCCAGCCAGAAAATAAACGTCTACTTCTCCACATTTTTCTTTTCAAATCAATTCCTCTCTCTCTCTTTTAATATCATAAAGCTGCACCAGAAAGCCAGTGTTGGTTTAAAAGTCTCTATGGTGTTTGGAAAGCTTATAATTGTATAGCTCCTGGCTCTGTAAAACACATTCACGCTCACACAAAGCTCCACTGATCTCCGGCTTTGTGCTACAGTTAAAGGTCTTTGCTGACAACTCAGCAGAAATGCTAAAGCTCTGGCGTGAAAGTTACACCAGGTACAGCAGAGGCAGGAAGCTTCCCTCAGGCCACAGAAACTCATGATGACTAAATTAAACAAGCAAAGCAAGCTGCAGTCATTAATTCTGCATGTTTGTGAGAGGAAAAGGTCGATCGGTTTCATGATTTTGGTGACAGGCTCATGATTGATGGCGAGTCGCACAGGTACAGGAAACGCTTCGCTGGTACAGAGATGTGATATGATTAATAATTAAGTCAGGGAAGTAGGGGTGTGAAGATTCACCGTTACAAATCAATCATACTGTAAATCCCAATGAAAGAGGCTTGGACTTGCTTTTTTGATCCCAGTGAAGGAGGTGTGGCCTCTGTATCTGTCAGTCCTAGTGAAGGAGGCATGGCTTATATATCTGTCAGCCCAAGTGAAAGGGGTGTGGCCTCTTTATCTGTCAGTCCCAGTGAAGGAGGCGTGGTCTGTGTACCTGCCAATTCCAATGAAGGAGGTGTGGCTTATATACCTGTCAGCCCAAGGAGGTGTGTTCTGTGTACCTGCCAATTCCAGTGAAGGAGGTATGGTTTATATATCTGTCAGTCCCAGTGAAGGAGGTGTGGCCTCTGTATCTGTCAGTTCTAGTCGTGTCTATTTATTTTTTTAAGCTATTTTAAAGACTTTTAGTTGCATTTTTATGTATGAAAGGTGCTATGGAAACACAGTGACCAGGTAAAGAAAAGGAAGATGATGGAAAAACAACAAAGAAAAGCAGAAGAAACAGAGAAGGTGGGAGAGACTGTCAGGGAACAGGGGATAAACAGCATCAGCAAGAACGAGTGATTAGGATGGACAGATGAAAGGATGGATACACACTGTTAACAGTATGCGAAAAGTATCGTGGCGTTCAGAGAGTCTTCTGGACTCTGCACACACACACACACACACACACACAGACACACACACGCACACACACACACACACACACACACAGACACACAAAAGTGCTTTTGAAGATCACACCTTGCCTCCCACACCCTCGTATTCCTCTGACTGTTGCCCTAAGGACTTTAACCTTTTTCTCCTCCTCCTCCTCCCAGCATCTTTTTCTCTTACTCTTCAGTTTCTTTCCTCTCCTCGCTCTCCCCTTTATTTCCCCTCCCTCTGTCTGTTTTTTTCTCTCACCTCTTCCCACATCACCCACTCTGCACTCCTCCTCAAGTCACGACACTGAATGTTAACAGTCGCTCTAACGCTCTCTCTCAGCAAAACATCACCAAAACAAACTTTCACACAGACACACGGCTTTATAGCAAGAAAGACAAAAGAGAATGTCAGCCAGTGATGTATATATCAGAAGAAAGAAAGAAAGAAAGAAAGAACAGAGCAAGTAAAAGAAAGACAGAGGGCTATAAATCCAAAAGAAAGAAAGAAAGAAAGAAAGAACAGAGCAAGTAAAAGAAAGACAGAGGGCTATAAATACAAAAGAAAGAAAAAAAGAAAGAAACAAAGAAACAAAAGAAAACAGAAAGGAGTTAGCAGAGAATTGGCCATGGCCTGTGTGTGTCAGTCAGTGATGTATGCATGTGTGTACAGTGTATTATGTGCATAATGTATATACTCATTGGCCACTTTATTAGGAACACCTGTACACCTGGTCATTCATGCAGTTGATCATATGTCAGCAGCACAATGCATAAAATCATGCAGATACACTGCATTAGTGAACAGGTGTTCCTAATAAAGTGGATGTGTGTGTGTGTGTGTGTGTGTGTGTGTAGTAGTAGTATACTGTTTCAGTAATATAGTGCATAACACTCAGAATCTGATCCCAGTAGATTCACGCTTCATCATCCAGGTTCTCAGTAAGGGCTCTATATCCTGTTCTATTCTCACTCAGATCGAGTGATAGGACCGGAAATAGTTCATATTTTTCCTACATATTTTCGAGCGTGTGTCTTTTTCTCTAACCCGAGCTCCTGGCATTAGTACTTGCTTCTGAGAGTTGCCATGGCACCCAATCCCCTGCAGTCAGCTCAGCCCTTTGTTCCACATCCCTGCAATCACTCGCTTTTACCTCCGATTTATGTTGAAGTGAGAGATCTGTATCTTCCGCCCCAGACAGAGAACAGTGTTAGTGTGCAACATTTTAGTACAGATGGCACAAATCCGATTCTCAGGCTCGAGATCGGGCCAATGCCAGCAAAAAAAATGGTGGCTTAGATATCAGAGAGAAAAAGAAAGAATTCAGTCTGATCTTGTAACAAATCTAACCTGAAATATTTGAAATTGCTTGGGGTGCAACAACATAAAGCAACAACAATCAGTGAGCTTTTTAGCAAAGCAAATATGGAATTGTGACAGAGCCACGCTGTTAGAGGCTGTGACAAGTGACAGAGTGAGATTTTCTAAATTCTATGCAAATCCAAACAAACACCTTGAATGATTTCTTGAAATCCTAAGGCACATGTGGTCTGACGTTTCTTCAGTTCCCCACTCCCAACCTTTACCTGCAATTACTTCCCTTTTAATGATTGACATGCAAAAATGTACGAAAACCTTTTTCTTACACAGGGTTCATGTTATCCTGTCATATACGACCTCTCACTAAACGTATACAGAGACATTACGAAGAAAAACAAAGCTTGGAAGGAAGCAGCAAAGACTGTTGGTGCCTCGGGTGCATGTGCATAGCTAGTATGGTTAGCTTGCTTTGCTAATCTGCCCACAAAGGCAGTACAAAGACGAGCATGTAACATGACTCAAACAACTGATTTTCATACCCATTAGTACATTAGTTAATTAGCTAGCCTAAGAAGCTATAAATAGCTACTACCTTTCTAATCAGAAATAAACAGACAGTACATGCCCACAAACAACAACAGTAGCAGTCACTACACATCTCCATTAGACCAACTACAAGCAACATCAATGACTTCTCACTTGCTAGCACGAATGGCACCCTAAAGGGAACTGGAGTCTCTCTCTAGGGGAATTCTTAGAGATTGAGGGATGTGGAACCCCTTCAGGAACTCTTACCCATCCACTGAACCCTTACAGAACTCTTGTCTAGCATGTAGCCCGTGATTGCTTTTACCATTCGGATGAGTTTTTGTATGTGTTCTCAGTTTCAGGTTCCTACCTGCAGTAACTTCATGGCCAGAGGGCAGGTCTCCGTTAAAGCCGTTCTCTTTGGCGTAGGAGGCAGCGGTGGCGGCGTGCGCAGCACCAGGCTGGCACGTCCTGTAGGGGAAACCATTCTCTCCCACGGGACTGGAGGAGTCCTGGGTTCCTGGCGATGCCCACTGGGAGGCGCTGTCCTCGGGCTGCCGACCGTCTGCCATCAGAACCGGGGGATGGGAAGAGATTTCGCCTTACTGCTGAAAGACAGAGAAAGAAAATTGCTTAGCTGACATATGACGCCTTTATATGTGGGAAAATTTACCATCTGAGGTTGAAGTAGACAGGGCAAGGTAAAGCTCTGAAGGTGAAGCGGCCAGATTTTCAAATGAAGCTCAGAAAAATCCAATCAAGCAGAGAGTGGAGGAGTTCCTGGATGTGATTTAGATGATGGTGGGCTAACAGAAACAATGATCAAGTGTCAGATCTGATCTGTGCTAAATGAGAGAGTAAAAGAGAGCGAGGTGCCCATGCTGAGAGAGAGGGAACAATCCCAGTGCTTCATATTCATCTCTTAGCAACCATTCAGCGTCTCATTTTGCTTCTATAACACACTAATTGCCATCTCACTTTGTTTCTGAAAAGCCCTAATAGCCAACACAATACATTGCTAGCTAATCTGTAACTTAGCAGAGGAAGGGGGCCTATTAGCTTGCTAATTACATACTTTTACTTTTTCTAAAGCCTTTTCAACTAGCATATATTAAACAAACTGGTCATCCACTGATAAAACAAAAAACTGAGGAAATCCTTCATGTGAAGTGTGGTTTGATATAACCATGGCAGCTAAAAAGCTAGCAAGTTTCATGCTCTAAATTTCACGTCCACAATGTTACAGAGCATGTGTTAGCATTTCGTCCTGCTAACCTGCTTAGAACAAAGACCAAAAGACTATTTTTCTCAGTCACATTGTGGCGTTCTTCTTGAATGCTTTCTTTTTTTATGTAATTCTTGCCTTCTTGGTCTCAGAGCTCTAAAATAGAGCTATGTATGGATGTGTGATCATTTCTGTCTCATTAAAACAATTGTAAACTGGACAATGTTCTGAATTATTAGTGAATATGTTGCCTTATTTTTATTGTTCATCCATCAACTAATGAGAAACGCCCACATGCTAATTGCTTCCCTGATGCAGAAGTTGTTGACAGCTAGCTAGTTTGCTTCTATGTTGCTAATTTTTTTTTTTCAAAAGCTAGCTAGTTGCAATGATGTGTGTTTATACAGTAGCAGCAAAACATTATTTGGATAATTTGTATATTACTGTGTCCTAAAACACAATGTGTCCCAGCCGTGCTGCCCACTTGCATGATTAACTGATTAAAAAAGTAAAAACTAGCCTTGATTTACTATAACTGATAGTCGGCTCTGCTCAGGAGAGCAAAAATGAGAAGAAAGGATGAAAGAGAGATCAAATCACTATTGCATTCATATTTCTCCTTTCCACTCTCTACTACACACTCCTGATGTGCTTAACATAGCAATGCGTTTTTAGCACTCAGCTAAAATCAGTGTGTGTGTGTGTGTGTGTGTGTGTGTGTCTGTGTGAGGAGCTCAGCGCATGACTTATCGGACTTCTGGGATTCTCAGCATGAGCGCAGGGATTTTGAGCTGAATCAGCACTTTCTCTAATGTTCCAGAGTTTGGGAGGATTCCCGCTAAGTCCTTTCACACTGATTACAGCATCGTAAAGAAACAATCGGCAGGAAATCACTGAGCTCAGCACTTATCTAAGCCATGCTAATGAAGACAGGAATGGAGAAATGAACAGAGGAACGAGGGATTTCATCTCCTCTGCATCACATTAGGAGCCGCAGTGCTCTGCTCAAATCCTGATCGTAAAGTTGAGATGTTTTTCCCTCTTTTCCCTCGTCTCATCACTGTGGTTCCAGACAATCGTTAGAAACTGTAACAATGTCAGCAATACTTTAACGCTCCCATGTGGCCTCAGCCTGACTGATATAAAGCCCAAGGTGAGTTTACTTTCAGTAACCAAATGTATTATTGCTTATTTTATTGCTAATTATTGCTCTTTCCATTACAATCTGTCATCTTCAGATCACTCGAGAACTCAACACCAACATCCGAACCTACAATGCATAACATCCGTCCCCTAAAATCACTGACTCTTCAAACCTTCACACTCCAGAAGTATTGGCACCCCTTGAGTTTTTAAAAAAAAAATGCTCCTGACTAATTTATTTATTCATTTATCTTCAGTAAGCACTTTATCCTGGTCAGAGTCGCAGTGGATTTGTAGCAAAACCCGGCAACGCTGGGTGAAGGGCAGGAGAATTCACCCTGAATGGGATGCCAGTTCATCACAGAACATCATGCACACTCATCCACACCTAGGGGGCTATTTAGCTTCACTAATCTGCCTATCTGCATGCTTTTGGACAGCAGAAGGAAACCAGAGAACCCAGAGGAAACTTGAGCAAACACGGGGACAAGTGACCTGATCTCAAGATCAAACTAAGGACCCTGGAGCTGTGAGCTGCCACAGTGCCGCCCTGTTTTGCATCACCATATCATATCAAACATCGTATTACAAGCAAAGAAACAAATAATTAGCTTCTTCAGTCTGCATTTTCTATCCCTGATTTTATCAGGCTTAAAGGCAAGTGCTTCTGTTTAAAGGTGGTGGTCTAAAATTACTGAAAAACTGAAAAATCTGGCAACCTTGGAGGTACGAACATCAAAAAGGTGATCTGCATAATCTGAACTGGAAGCACAGAAAATTGTGCATAGCCCGACTCTGAATACGTGTAACTTTCCCCGCATAAATGTTTATGTTTTATATAATGTTATTTGTTATGTACAATTATATAATGTGACCATACAGAGAGTCATATACAGAATAAATATTTTTGAATATATTTTATAACTGTTATAGTAAACTTTCTGTAGTCCTTCACTTTCTCTCAGGTAGGGAAATATGGCAAAAAAAAAAAATGTACTAGCTATGGCTGCAGTGTGTGTGTCCTTCCTCTGACACACTCTGTAGTTTCTCATCTTGTGTGAGCTGGGAGACATTTTGCAATTTGCTTTGTGTTGCATTGCCAGAGAGCTTTCCTTTCGTCTTAAAACCTTCTACTGTAAACAAGAAAGAACAGATCTGTCTCACCCATCCTATTTGTCTCTGCTGGAAGCATCAACCTGTCCTTCCTCCCACTCGCTTGCTCACACACTCAGAGCTCTGCAAGCGTTCATGTCTGTCCGATTACAGGTGAATGTTTTACTGGAACTGCTCGTCTTTTCCTGTTAGCGAGCCTTCATTATCACCAAAAAACATCATCAATAATGTGCTGTACCTTACACCGTTCTGTGTTATTTAGCTATTATACTGTAGGTAATTAAAGGTTCCCGGTGGACCTTCAGATTCATTCTGTGTAGAATCCTTAAAATCAGACCATACCTGCCATAATAGTCAATATCACACATCTCCTCATTCAGGCATGCGTTATCTCATTATCTTTACTACTATAGCTCAGTACTGGGCAGCATATCAGCTTGCAATATTCTGGTCTTCAATCACACAAAACACACACCTCTTCGTCCCTTAAAGAAACTGCCATCTATTGTACTCAACTGTACAAAGCCTACTGATGCAATAGGCACACTATTATGACTTAGCGAAATTAAAAATTGACACAATTGTCAAGATTATACTCTGTCATTAACTATGAACACTCAACACAGGCTGAACATTAAAAGTGGTTAATGCTCGTTTTCTTATTCCCTTTAAAAAAAAAAAAAAAACCTCCACAGATTTAAGAGCTAATACTTTAAAATACAAGTGTGAGTCAAATGAAACCCTTATTTTTTTTTTTAATTTTAATTATTTTTTTGCAAATAAGTGTCACAAAGTGTATCTTTTTTAACATAATCTCCATTTTGTTCAAAGTATTCCTCTAGAAAAAAAATGGATTCAATTCGAATTGATGCTGCACTTTTAAAAGTTTTCATTTGACTCACCCTTGTACATACATTATATAAATAAATAATAGTGAAAAAAACACAGAAATATGATCCATGCTCCATGAAATGTAATATAACTCTTTCAAATGGTACTGTAAAAGTATATAGAAGTATTATATTTATTTATAACATAACAGAGTTATAACCATGGTATAGTGGCCTGGACTTTTATTGTACGATCTAATGCACAGAGTTTTACTGCATTTGTAAATCAAGGTTTGTTTTTCAGATACATCCTCTCTGTTTTTATTACTGTCTCAGGACTCATACAATAGAACAGGTCATAATTAGGCAATGAAAAAAAATTTATGTGCTGCAATGAACAGATCTCTCTGGTCATAATTAAAATACTTAAAAACAAAGGTCTTGAATGTCTGACACACACTGCATGGTCCACGTTCGGCTTTTCTTTCAACTTCAAATGCCACCCTGCAAATTTTCCTTATCTAAAACACGAAAGTCTCATCAATCTCAAAGGGAGGTGACGCAGCAGTGTTTTGGTGAACCTTCAGTAAAATCCCAAACAGCTCCAGTGAAGAGCTTGTCTCATAACAATACACTGTAGCTAAGTACTCCTCAAACACTAAAAAAACCTGAATCGATCTGCGCTGCTTCATTAGAATAACATTGACAGAGAGGTGAAGGGCGCTGTGCATTGTGGGTAATAAATCTGCTTATTTAATGGGGACACTTTTATCACAAAGCCAGCGTTTTACCTGAATCCAAATTATAGCGCACTTGATATTAGACAAGCTGTGAAATAGGACCTCACTGAACCCCCTTCCCCCCTCTCTTTCTCTCTCTCTTTCTCTCTCTCTTTCTCTCTCTCTCTCTCTGACTACATTCACTTCACAAGGTTGTAGTGGCACAAATCAGATTTTTAACTGTGCTTGTTTCGTAGCTGTGTGGTTAATATGTTGTGCTAGATTGGCTTCTTATCCAAGCAGGCAGTCAAGCCATCAGGGACAATACAGAAGTCCAGAAATGCGTTCTTTCTTTTTTGTGTGTGTGTGATCTCATAATAACAAAAATTGCTTTCCCAAGATCACAGCTTATTTTTCTGCATGTCATTATTGCATTATTGGCCATATATACTATACATCAGGGAGCTCAATAACAGAAAGTACCTAGTGCAGTGGTAGAGTTATGGCTTCACAGCTGCAAAGTTGTGAGTTCGATTCTTAACTTGGGTGACTGAGTGGCGTTCGACTATATTTTTCACAAATTTCCCCTTCAGGATCAATAAAGTTCATCCATCCATCCATCCATCCAGTAATGCATTTTGACATAAGAAAAAAATAAGTTGTGATCTTGAGAAAACCACTTTTGTGATCTCGAGAAAACAACTTTTGTCATCTTTTCTTAACTTCATGGGTTTTTTTTTTTTTTGCCCTAATTAAAAAATATATGACCTAATTGGAACGCTTCCGTCATCATTATCAGTCATGTCAGAAGTGGTTAGCATGAAAAAAAAAGTGGACTCAGTAACTGCTGCAAAAAAAATTATTTTACCTTGTTCATGAACAGGTGACGGCCTCCAGAACAAATTATCATTACGACAAAGGCTTGGGCTGACAGTTTTTTCATTTCATTGCCATTGCTATGATGCCCCTATACTTTTTTATGGTCTTGTATGTCGATCACAATTGGTTATTGATTAAGTAAAGTACTTTAGTATTGTTTGTAAGTATTGAATAAATATACATTTGAATGTTGGTGTGGAGTTTGCTGAAAAGCAAAATAATGAAAAAAGTACACTACATAAATAAATGAAGTACACTAATAGAGAAGACTTATTTTCCACTAATGTTTAGAATCGTTCCTTTAATATCACATAGCACATCTGAAAGGGACCACCACACCACCAGAGGGCACCCTCCCCCAAATTCTCGACCCGTCATCGGTTGTCATGTTCATGTATCTTGTTTGTCTTTGTATCTTTGTATCTTGTTTAGCTTTTTGTGTATGACCCTTGCCTTCTGTTTACTCAGGATTATTCTTTGGATCTTGGAAATTGTAATTGTTATGGTGTTCAACACTTGCCTGACCTTTCGACCACTCTTTGGATTTACCCTTTGGATTTGGAAATATTGGTATCCCTGTATTCTGGTCCTGGTCTGTTTTGAATTTATAACGATCTTATTAATAAATCTCCTAACAATTTCCCTGAGTCATGTCAGTTACACCAGATCAATTTGCCAATGATTATGTTATACTTTTTAGCTGTTTATAGTTACATGTAATATCCATAAGACAAGTTCATTCCTGTTTTCACTTACCTTATAGCAGCTATATTTTTGTGAATTTCCCTCTGGGATTAATAAAGTGATCTATCTATCTATCTATCTATCCATCCATCCATCCATCTATCCTTCGCCAGCCTTTTTT
This sequence comes from Pangasianodon gigas, assembly GCA_022758105.1. Classification (NCBI taxonomy): domain Eukaryota; kingdom Metazoa; phylum Chordata; class Actinopteri; order Siluriformes; family Pangasiidae; genus Pangasianodon; species Pangasianodon gigas. The sequence goes on along the minus strand of CM040458.1, from coordinate 27,533,600 downwards.
TTCTCTCTTGGAGTTAATGAAGTTAATGTTGTCATGTTACAGAAAAAAGAACAAAGTCCTCTTTCTTGAGGACTTTCATGTGGTGGAAAACCTAAACTTAAAGCTCTGACTGTTACAAAACACTGAAACTGAAGACTCCCTTCAAAAATGTTAAATCTTATGGAACACTTCACCATATCAGTGACGATGAGGTAAATTTAATCCATACATTATTTGGCTTCAATTTTCTGTGGCGTACGCCATACAAGTCCCTGATTGAATCGTTACTATAGAAACAATAACGTATTAGAAAGAGCGCATTAATACAATCCTGTGCTTTGCAGAGCTGCTTCTGACCAATCAGAATTGAGAATTCAACAGCACTGTAGTTAAGAATTAAAATATAATAAATGGAAATAGACAGAAATAATCAGTACAATATCCAGGTATTTAAGATGCACTCAGCAGTGGGGTAGAAACTGTTCCAGACAAAACATTTAGGTTATACAGCTTAAACACAGGTTCTGATCCATTGCAAATGTGAATGTAAACCATCAAAGTGGACAAATCTGAGCTTGTAATGCATGAATGCAGCTTATTTTCTTCTCTTTCCTCAGCTCTCTCTTACAGACTGAATATCAAGGTCACTTTTAATGCATTTGTAAGCCTCCAGGCTGACAGAGTCGCAGTCACCCTAAATACCTTCAGTCCTACTGAATCATGGCGAGTGTATTTTGTGTAACTTTCCCTCGTTCCTGAACAGCGCCCTCTGGTGGACACTCCGACCCCCAGCAGTGCTGCCCACTCCACTGGCATGTCCTCCAGGTGCTCCAGGGTGTGTAAACCTGGCAGAATTGTGCACTGGCCCAGTTTCAGGTGCCAAGACCAGTTTCAGGTGCCATATCCACACTGGATTATATTGTCCTGACTCTCAGAGCTGGACATGAAGACCGGTAAACAAAAAGCTCTTTCACACTTCACATTTCTGCCACAAGTTTCAGGTATCAGAGAGTGAACTCAGAAAAGGTTTTCAACATTAGTTTAGGAGATCAGTTTCCTCCAAGGAACCCATTAATGTGACTGGTGTCATTTTAATCCCATTCCATCCAAGTGACCTGTCAATTAGATTTCAAAATACAATTAAATTATAACTGAAGTTTAGACTGACATTTATTTTTTGCAAATTTAGACCGATATTTATGGCTAAAAAAAAAGCCAGCAGCATCTAAAACAACACACACATAACAACATCCCAAAATCAGAGTGATTTTGGAAGACCAGCCGGGAGACATGGACAGGAGGTTGGCATGGCAACCACAGCCCAGAAGCCCCCTGAGTCAGGAAGCAAATTCTCTTTAATGCAATTACACAGCACAAAAGTCCTACTCATTTAACAAACTTGATATGAAAGAGTTTATTCATTAATTATTTACTACTCAAAAAATAGCATTCAGGAAAATCTAGTTTGATTGGGAAACAATTGTATCCTCTAAGATTTCCTGAGTTTGTTTAAATTCACATATAAGGAGACGAACCTAATGAGAACCTCCATGGATCGGCTTCGAATCGTATAAATGCCTGTGAGTTACTGCGATTTTTATTACGCAGTCAAGTTTAACTCATTTATTTCAGCTGCACAGAAATTTAATGAAATTTTATGAAAATCTATTGTTTCATATTAATGTCTTGAAAGAAAGCAATCAAAAACAAATCAATACATTAAACAAAAATCACACTAGCCATTCAATTAGGACAAAAGTAATGGGATTCTAAAATGAGGAAGCGTTAGTGTGTGTGCTGCAATGCCTGAGCTGCATTAAGGAAGATTTAGCAGACACCACAAATAGGTGGCACTCTTTCACCATTTAGTCGCCATTTTGTCATTTTCAGCTCTCTGTGAGCTTTGCCTTTTATGGAGTTTTGTGGGCGTCGCTAAATGTAAATCTTCTGCTTGTTAACTCAGAGTTAATGAAACTTGTAAAACTGGAAGAAATTTTTAGTTCGGTTTGGCCTACAGAAAACATTTACACCTAAATAAGGCCTAATTACAATAAGCATGCAGTCCAAATTGAAAAGAAATTTCACAGAAAAACTTGCATATACGAGAAATTTGTGCTATTAATGTGAGTGAAATTCACTACAGTTGGGAAGGGAAGGAGGTGGATTCCACTAATAAGACAGAAATCTGGAACGGTGGGAAGTTTTTGAGTGTCACCAGTGATCCAGATGGTGATTAACGCATGAGTGTGTCTACAGCAGGGAAGAAACATGATGATCTAATGCAAGCAAGATCATGTTAATTAGTATGAATTTACTCATGTCATGCAGTGATGTTTGTGAGTTTAAAACTATAGTTCAGCAAACATATACATGATTTTCAAGTGAATCTGATTGTAGTGGATCAGCCAGGAATTCTTGAGGTTTAGGATCTAAATTTCCTTTCTTTTAATTCTGAACTGGCGATACAAGGCTAATGTATAATGGGCTCCAAAAGTCTGAGACCATTTGTGCTTTTGTTTTGCATGCTTTTCTAATTAAATAATAAAAAAAAAAATCATTATAAATGATACTCATAACAATAACTTGAGTGAAAGGTATAAGCTCAGAAAAATTTAAATTATGAATTTCAAAATTTCTTAGTACTTGGAACATTCCCCCCTTTTTTTGCTATAATGATAGTGTGTATTTGAGTTTGTACAAAACCTGATGATCTGTGTTAGATCAAATCCATTGTAGCGTCATCTGAACATGTGCTTCAATGGAATGGATAAGACTCAAGGAAAATCTGACTTTTTTACAGGAGGAATTAACACGGTCAACAATAACGACTTACAAACTGGGCCGAATTGTGTATAATGAATATTCAGAATACTGAACATTTCCTTAAAACTTTCTGTCTACTTCCACTATTAATTGAAAAATAAATTCCCGGATTTTAAATGTTGTTTCAGTCATTTGGATCCCACTGTAGCTAAAAAGTATTGACTATTAATGTTTACTAGGTAATTCTAAAAAGTAAAACACATCAAGCTACACTTCAAATAACAGCCATACACAGACTACAAATAATATTTCAGATGCCAGATGCCAGAAATGCCCTTTTAAACCCTAAACTGTACACTACATGCAGAATACATGAGCAGCATTTTAGTGTCAATGCAACTTATTTATCAATAAATAAGCAAAAATGGCCAACTAATTTCCTGCAGATTGTTTGTAATGCATAATGCATGATAACGGTGTGAAAAATCGGTCCTACATAAAGTGCTGTATTTCCACTATAAAAGCAGATTAACATGACATGGAAATGTGTCTGTGATGTAATGAGGAAAATGTGGCACTTATTAATAATTCAGGCTCCTTTATAACACGAAACAGCATAAAGAGCTCAGAACAGTGATCTCTGCACTCAATTATCTTTTTCTATGTTAAATTGGTAGGAAAGAAAATGCCCTGCCTTGTTAATTCATGTATGGATCATGATCTGGTATATGCTTTAGTGTAAAATCTAAAACAGTAAATGGTGATGTCTGAGAATAACCGCATAGCAAAGCAGCAGAAATGCTTTTATTCCAAGAGGAAGCATATGGAGTGTGTTTAGAGAGCATGCAGGATAACTCGGCTTTAATGGAGAAATTAAGCTTGCACTTTTAGAGTCCCCTCTGAAAGTATTCTTTTGTTTTTGCTATACCCTGAAAACATTCGAGTTTGAGATCAGACGATGAATATAATTTCCTGATATTTACATCTAGATGTGTTAAACAACTTAAAACATGGCACCTTTGGTGGCAGACCACCCATCACTTTGGTAGAGGTTAATCTTGGTTGCAGAACTCATCTCTGTATTTCTTTACAAATTTCAATCTGGCCTTCTGATTCTTACTGCTGATGAGTGGTTTGCATCTTGTGGTACGACCTCTATATTTCTGCTCTTGAAGTCTTCGAATGGTGGACTGTGGTACCTTCTCCCCTGCCCTGTGGAAGTAGTTGTTGATGTCACTGACTGTTGTTTTTGGGTTTTTCTTCACAGCTCTCACAATGTTTCTGGCATCAACTGCTGTTGTTTTCCTTGGCAGACCTGTTTGATATCTGGTTGTTAGTACACCAGTGGCTTCTTTCTTTTTCAGGACATTCCAAATTGTTGTATTGGCTATACCCAATGCTTGTGCAATGGCTGATTGATTTTCCCTCTTTTCAAAATGGCTTGCTATTCTCCCAAAGACAGCTCTCTGGTCTTCATGTTGGTTTATTTTTTTTTAAAAACAACAGTCTTTACAGGCGAAACCCAGGGCTTAAACTAAGAGTAGACAAAACAAAAGAATTGGCTTTGAGGTTCCAATACTTGAGGAGGGGACTGTATTTTAATTATCAAATAAATTAATACTCCGGAAATCATCTTAAAATCACCGGAGACTGCTCTCTGTCATTACATTTTCTTAAAGAGGTTGGGGTTGTTGACAGTGTTACTTCAGTTCAAGAACTCAGTTTGGATTCAACTCAAATTATAAGGATATATAAGGATAAAAAATTAAATAACTGATTTTGCACAAAATGGCAAATTCGATCAATACACAATTAACTATATGATGTAGAAAACATATGTAAAACCAGCTACTGATATAAGTAAATACTGTGCAAACAGTTCAAATTTAATTAAAAATATTAATGAAAGTGTTAGTGTTATACAGTAAGAAGCTACAACCCCTTCACTGGGACTGACAGACATAGAAACCACGCCTCCTTCATGGGAAAGCCATGCCTCCTTTACTGAAACTGAGAGAGAGTCCAAGTTTCAATAACTGGAAATGACAGACAAATGCCACACCTTCACTGAGATGAACAGGTAGAAAAGCCACACCTCCTTCACTGGAACAGACAGAAGTCACACCTCTTTCACTGGGACTGAGAGATATAGAGGCCACACCTCCTTCACTGGAACAGATAAAGGCTGCACCTGTTTCACTGGGATGGACAGGTACAGAGGCCATGCCTCCACTGAAACTGACAGACACAGAGGCCACACCTTCTTCACTGGGACTGAATTGTACAGTGGCCACACCTCCTTTGCTGGGACTGAATTGTACAGAGGCCACACCTCCTTTGCTGGGACTGAATTGTACAGAGGACACACCTCCTTTGCTGGGACTGACTTGTACAGAGGCCACACATCCTTCGCTGTGAAGGACAGGTACAGAGGCTGTGCCTCTTTCATGTGGCTAAGACACAGAGGCCACGCCTCCTTCACTGGGACTGAGAGACAGAGGCCACGCCTTCTTTACCACATATATAGAAAGTTAAGCTTGTATTAATACCAGGTAAATAAATTCTGTCTCTCTCTGGGTGTCTGACTCAGTCTGTTGCCTCTATTGCTGCATTGCAGAGCTCTCAAATCACTGCAGGAGGCTGGGCCACACACACACACGCACACACACATTCACACAGTGTGTTGGTGGCAGATATGGGACTGAAAAAGCGAGAGCAGAGCAGCATAGCATCTACACAGAGACAGAGTGCCATCCACCGGGAACTCTGTATACAACCAGAGCTGCTTAATTAACAGTCCAGCAAAACCCTACATACAAATCAGCCTTTAAAATGATGAGTGTGTTGCACCATTATATAACTTATATAACATATATGACTGGAGTATAAAGCCACTGAAATAAATAATCACTATAATATAGCAGCTTCCATACATTTAGGACGTTTTCACACTTGAGTTTTTTTTTTCCAAGCTCTCATTTGGTTTGTGCGCTGAAGTGTGAAAGCTGTTTCTGAGCCCAGGAGCAGTCCAGAGAACAAATTCTCTTAAAAAACAAAGGTCTGGTGCTCACTTCAGCTGAACCGTGGTTCATTATTATCAGGGTGTTCAAAATTCTTTGGCAGTGTACTGTGTATAGAGTGTATATACTGTAAATTTTATAAAGTTTAGACGGTTGAATTCCCAACTCATAAGGTGTTGATTATTTTTCTAAAACAGCAGCTCTGATGGTAGTTCAGACTGCAAGGCAAATCACAGGTTTATATTAATGCAATCATTCTAATATGTTATCATTTTTATAGTAACAAATTAAATAGCGACTTTGAAGCCTAATAAATAATAAAACAGATTTTTTGAAAAAGCATGTTATTTTTTAACAAAGAAAAAAAATCTTACAATCGTTGATGTGGTGAAGTTTTCTGTTAGGACACATTTATGTAACATTTATGGAAGGAGTCTCCAGTGCAAGCACTTTGTAAGAATCGTTAAGTTTGATTGTAGTTTGTAGTTTCTCGGTAGCATGACAAACTGTGTTTTTTTTTTTGTCTTGTTAACTTAGAGATGGAAAAAAAGAGAAGCTATTGAGGGAACAATTGTTTGTAGCTGCTATAACTGAAGTGAGAACTTGTCTCATGGACATTCTATATCATTAAATGTAACTATAAATGGGTAAAAAGTGGGATGCGTTGTTCATTAATAATTAAAAACGGTAATAGTTGACACGTTGCTGTGGTATAAGTGGAAAAACACACATTGGATTGTGTTGTTGTATGAAAATAATAATTATTTTGGTATAACAGCATTGTCTGTCATGTGTTATTCCTTACTTTGTCTGGAATTGTCTGCATACATTCTTTTTTCCACTCAGAAATCCATTGGGGCTGCAAACATTTGCACGTAACAGTATTTTATTTTCACATGATGATTTCTCAAACATTCAAAATCTATTTTTAATAATGCAATAATTCTTCAATAATAGATGTCAGCTCAGCAAATATTTGTATTTGACGATTAATGGAATACACTGAGCATGTTTATTAGATCAGTGTACCGTAAAAAAAGTGACAATGTAAAAACAGCTCTTAAACAGCTGTTAAATGGGACATTTGGGACTTTTGGCTAAATAACTTTCACCACATCTGCACTTACAGGACTGATTTGACTGAAATGGAAGGAAGTGGGAGATCAGTCTTATATAATTGCTTGCAGGTATTGATGTCTGTCTGGTGTGTGTGTGTGTGCGTGTGTGTCTGTATTGAGATGCTCAATAACAATCCACATATGAATGTCAGATTTTTCAGCAGGCTGCACTGAGATGGATAACAGGCACGTAAACTGTGGGAGAATTATCTAATTCTTGTTGAGTGAGTCAGGACATTAATAAACAAGATGGCTGCTTTCTGTTAACACAAGCACATGTTAGTCACACTCCATGTACTCATATACTAAACACGTAACTGATGAGCTCCACCATCCAACCTCGTTATTCTCACGTCAATAACTTTTCACAAAACATCATTTTTTACTAGATGAACTGATCCAAACATTGCAGGAAACAAATTATTCAACTAATTAAAACACTTGGGGGTGTGCTGTTATAAAAAGGAATCAACGACGGTGTCTGACACGTTGTATTTTTATCTATTTAAAAGTAACTTTTGATGTTGTGGAACATGTGCATGTTTCTGTTATCACTTACGTTATAGTATCTATAAATAGTCGTTCCCTGTCTTTTTTCCTCTCTTGTTACTACAGAAACGATAGCATAGTAGAACAAGCGCATTATTATAAACCTGCAGCTGATCTGTAGCTGCACTAGCTGTAGCTGTTATAGAAAATGAATCAACACCTTCTGACCAATCAGATTTTAACAGGTATAAACAGCAGTAATTCCTGGAAGATATGTTCCCATGAACTTCTCATGAACAACTGATGAGGCTGTGTGTGTGTGTGTGTGTGTGTCATTAGCGTGAGCACACCGCTGCCCTCTAACCACTTCACCATGAACACAGCCATTAAACCCGTTAGAGACTCACTCACAATCATCCATTCCTGATAGACAGATAGGCAAACACACAGACAGACAGACAGACAGACAGACAGACAGATAGATAGATAGATAGATAGATAGATAGATAGATAGATAGATAGATAGATAGATAGAAAAAAAGGAAGGGATGGTGATGCTGAGGGATAAACAAAGAGAAAGAAAGAACCTGAGTGAGAGAGATAGAGAAAGATAGAGAGAAAGAGAGACTGAGTGAAAGGGAAGAGCAGTATTTATTATATTTGGGTTTTTATTCCAGCGTCACGCTCATTCCCACGCATTCAACCCACACACAGCTTTTAGTGTTTCTAGAGCCAGGCTCTCTCTCTTTCTCTCTCTCTTTCTCTCTCTCTCACACACACACACACACACACAGGCTTGCATATTACTGTCGCTAAATAATACCCTCTTTTGCTGCATTTTTTGGTTAAAAATCTGTCATCCTCGTGGGTCACTCATGGGAACAAATCTTCCAGCCATTGCTATTGTTTATACTAAAGCATTACTGAATTCTCAAAGCTGATTGGTCAGTAGCTATTGATTAATTTTAAATTTAACAGCAGATCTGACAGTAGTTCTGGATGCAAATCACATGTTCTCGTTCTAATACATTGTTTCTACTGTATAGTTACATACTGTACAGATATTTAACAAAGAAATCATATAATCATTAATATGGTCAAGTTTTCTGTAAGGCGACAGTTATTTAACATTCTGTAATATTTTGAAGAATTCAGAAAAGCTATTAAAAAAATATAACACTGTAACTTAAATTTTTCCAACTAGGGAAAGTGTTACAGGACAGTGAATTAGTTATTCTTCATTCTTCTACTTTTTACTTCTACTTCTTCTACTTAACTTCAAGAGAAAGTGACTTTAAGACTGTTTATACTGTAGCTGTTATAACTTAAGAGGAACTAACTTGTTTTGTGACATTCCTCAACATTAAATGTAACTATTAATGGATAAAAAAACATGATGCATTGTTCTTTAATAAATAAATAATTGTATTTGTTGTGTAAGTGTAATTGCTTGAGTATACACTGCAAAAAATGACAGCCAGTGAAAACATCTTGAATGTAGTCAAATTGATCTAATATTTCTTATTATAAGACCCCAATAAATTAAATATATTATTAATAAACATACTTCTAGACTTTTTTTTTTTTTTACTAATTTCAAACTGAAATAACGGTTAATTTATTTATTTGGCTAATTTATTTCTAGGAAGAATCAAAATTATCTGGCAACAGAATAAGAAAATGTAAAGCTTGAAATGTGTAAAAGCATCTGAAAACAGGCTGGATAATTTTATATTTGGTTTATAATAATTCCATAATAAGAAACATTAGATAAATTTGCCCAAGATATTTTCACTTGCTAAGATACCACGTTTGCAGTGTAAGAGGAGTAAATACTTGGGGATATACTGTTAGAGGAAAATAATCAACAATGGGGTGGTGTGATGCTACCAGACGCAAAGCGGAGTTACTCTTACCACACTGAAATTTACTGTCCTATACCAGCACATATACCAGCACAACACCCCAAGTGATCTGCCCTGGATGTATCTGTAGACAGATTACAATCACTTTTTAGACAGAAAAGTTTTCAGAGTCCAGTCTACTCAAACCTTTTGACTCCATGTGATAATCAAGAGCTACATATACTCGAATTAAACACCACAAGTGCTTGTATTAAGGAGAGACTAAAAAACTCACTCACTACCTAAAGGTCAATATCATATAGGTCAATAGACTTTCATTCATTCATTCATTCATTCATTAAATAAAAGCGTTCAGTACGATTTTACACATTCTATATATGGAATGGAAAGACTGCAAAGACAGCCCATTTTGGATTCCTCATGGTTATGACAGCACTACCATAGACCAATTTGCATATATGCAAATACTTGTAGGTGTAGGTGTTATGGGGAAACAGCTACACAGTGTGTTTTTCCTGTTCCTGATGAAAATGTATCTTTGACTAGCCTTCCAAAGCATTCAGAATCATCTCCTAAAGGAGTGGCTGAAGTTTATCGAGGACTTCACTCCGTGCATAAGAACCACACAGACCTCATAAGTGCACTTCAGGGGAAAAATAAAAAAAAAGGAGAGAAGCATAAAATACTGGTCCTCTAAAGCTCAGAGCAATATGTGGCCTAATCTAATTCTTGATTATTACACCCTGGGTGAAGGAGTCTTACCTGTCCAGATAGTGATGGCCTCCAGGTGACGATGGCGGCTGTGTGGTGTGTGTGTGTGTTTGAGTATGTTTGGAGGCCTGTTTCTGCCCTGCGGAGTCACTTAGAGCGCCGACACGATGGGAGAAGAGCGAAGTGAGAGAAAAGCTCCAATTCACACCTGGAGCCAGGAGAGAGAAGAAAAAAGATGGGTCATTATTTTGACATACTAGAACCTGTAATAGGTAGAGTAGCGCAGCTGTGTGTGTGTGTAAGGGACATAAGGGAATACACATCTGTTTTAGCCACAAGATATATATACACACAAAAATACAGTCTAAATTTCTCTCTCTCTACTCCACACCGTGCACACACACACACACACACACACACAAAAGATATCAGGTAATAAATAAAACTACCCATAAAACATCTTCCTGTATACACAAAGGAAAAAAAAAAAGAAAAGAAAAATAAGATATTTTATTTTTAACCTCTGGGAAATGGTCATATTTTTTGCTGCTACGCAACATGAGTATGCATCATTACAGCACACAATACAGTCCCTAACGTTTCTGCTATTAATGCAACAGCAAGATGTTTTTCCAGCTTCTTCCCCACTTCTCTATTTGGCAGAGGTTCTCTTCATCTACAAAGGAAATGCTAGATCAGCACAGAAGGCCATATGGTTTGATTCCAGACACTGACTACTCCGTCAGCCAAACACTATATTTTTTATACTTATTTTTTGAACACTATATATTTTACTATTTGTGTCTAAATTTGTGTCTAAAGTAAATCTGAAGTAACTTTTTTCTATTTCCTTGAAACAATCTAGACCTAAAATATGTATTACTTTAATTAGTCACGTTAGGCATCACATACACTATATGGGTAAAAGTATGTGGACACCTGACCATCATGCCCATATGTGATTCTTCCCCAAACTGTAGCCACAACGTTTGAAGCACACAATTGTATAGAATGTCTTTGTGTGGTGTAGCATTACAGTTTCCCTTCACTGGAACTAAGAGACCCAAACCTGTTCCAGCATGACAATGCCCCTGTGCACAAAGCGAGCTCCATGAAGACATGGTGTGGGAAGGTTGGAGTGGAAGAACTTCGAGTGTCCTGCACAGAGCCCTGACCTCAACCCCACTGAACACCTTTGGGATGAACTGGAACACCGACTGCACCCCAGACCTCCTCACCCAACATCAGCGCCTGACCTCACTAATGATCTTGTAGCTGAATGAACACAAATTCCCACAGTCACGCTCCAAAATCTAGTGGAAAGCCTTCCCAGAAGAGTGGAGCTTATTATAACAGCAAAGGGGGGACCAACTCTGTGTTAATCCCATGATTTTTTTTCCCATTATCACATACTTTTAGATAGACTTTTAGAATAACTACATTCTTCTCAATAAATGATGTGTTCTAACCTGAATCAAATACAGATACAAATAATAGGAGGCATACTTTTTTTGGCAGAAAGGTTCACTGAGCATCTGGTTGAGTCTACAGATGTGCATTTAGACTGGGATTCCCTGGGAACCAACAAAATGTTGCACAAGTGGGAGGTTTTTACTTTTACATGGTCGTGAGCGAGCGGTCAGATATAAAGCTCTTGAGACAAAGAAAGCTATGCGATGCATTTACAGCATTCATTAATCCTTAGTGACTGCCAGCTTAGGGTTATGGTGGTCTATATTAGGCTATATGTTTGTTTATATTTTGGGAAAATTTTTTTACGAAAATCACAGGCAGGTACAAACAAATATAACTGTGTGAGTCTTCTGGTTTAGGCCACAAGATACAGATAAGGATTTTTGAGCCGTTAAGAGAATCAGTGCCATTGCACTGTACCGCTAGTATAGATGTGATGGTTTTATCCTCCAAGTGCTCCTGCCTTTAATAAAACACTCATCTGGCACCATATTAGGATCTGAGAACGAGCAGTTAATAAGTTCCACACAGATTTAGCCTTCCTTATTTAATCACTATTCTGTATCATTTTGTTTGGTCTGTGGCATTAATAATGATTAAACTGTAATAAAACATAGGAAACTCCATGTGTTCAAAAACGTCCCTTAAAGGGCTAGTTCAGTCGACATGCTAACATTAAGAGAAGCTAGCGGGGCATTAACCTAATCTCCACATTGTCTATTTTGGGTCAGAGATAAGTTCTATGCTGATCTACCATTGGGTTGCATTCAAACTGCCATGTAGATGCAGGTAGTAGATGTACTCTCAGAAATATAGGGTACTAAACTGTATTGCTGCTTGTCACTGGGGTGGTACTCTCAAGGGTATTTTTTTTCTATCTTTAGTGTGTATCCATTATAGTAATGTGAATAGTTTTATAATAGTGTACCTTTAAAAATGATTTAAATCACACAATTGGACATTAAGGACCACTCTTGTACCTTTAATTAGCTTTCAGAGTAGTACTTTAAAGGTACACAACATGCCCCTTTTCAGGTAAAAGATACACATTAAAGGTACAAAAGATGATCCCTAGTGATGCAAAAGAAAAGATTTCCCCCTTTCATCGTGAGTCCAAATCCCGATGATGCCACAGCCATCTGTGGCCAGGAACATCCCTCAGCTGACACTAGCCAATCATGGGCATCTGTGAGTTCATGTTTGGGGAAGAGGGCGGATCTCACCTTCCTCCGAATGTGTTACACTGCCCTATGATGCAGCATGAGCAGCAGAGATGTCTCATGAGGAAGCACGTGTTAGCCTTCACCCTCTCTGGCTCGTAACTGTCATGTGATAGGGGGAGAGCTGGCTGGTGGGAGAGAACTGGCAGGTGACCAAATTGGGGAGAAAAATGGAGGGAAAAAAGGTACAATAGATGTACCTGTGAAGGTAAAGCAATGGTACAGTTTGGTACCCTTTGCTCTGAGAGTGTGATCTGTTTTACTTAACAGTTTGTTTCTAAAATTTTATTTAAAAAAACAGCTTCCCGTTTGGGGTTATTTTACCAATTGTTCACCTAGGAATTCTTATCTTGAGTTGCCATGGTTGCACTAGTAGTACCTGGGAAGTGTGGCATGGCCACACCAACTAACTAGCTACATTTCCTCATTGGGCAGATGATTAGTTTTCCCCAAAGAAACTTACAGTTGAGCAGATGAAGGTTAAGAGTGTTGCTCAATGACCCAGTAGTGGTAGCTTGGTAGTGTTGGGATTTGAACTCATAACCTTCTGCTCAGCAGCCCAAAGCTTGAACCCCTGAGCTAAAACCACCTAGCTACAGAACATTTGCAAAACCACCACTGGTTGTGCAAGGGTTCTTTTTTGTAGTGAAGGGTTCCTAGCTTCCTAAAGGAACTCTACCAGGAACCATCTCTGACAGAATCCCTCTGTTGTCATGGGGGACAAGACAAATAACCCTAAAGAGTGTTAGGTGTAGGCTTTTATTTGAATAAGTGTGTAGAATGATTCAAAAACAATGTTTACTCTTCACGATCAATTTGTCTATTTGCAGCAAAAGCACCGGTGCTGTTCTATTTGTGTACGTTAAACACTTCAAGCACGTAGCAGCACGGTGACTCTCACCAACTGTGCTACTCGGTACAAATATCTAATAGGAACCAAAATTCACAGCTATTTTTTCTCAGTGAGGAAAAAAAATGAAGCTTACTATCATCCCTCAGTCCCATTAGAAGTCACCACATCGTTTTTGGATTTCATTTGCATAATACCGTGACCGTGGCATTATTCCAGGAGACATGATGCTAAAACGATCAGAATGAAGATCTTCATTTATTAGGACATGACAGCAGTTTTGCATGCTTGTCATGTGCAATAAACAGCACTCATAAGCACTTACTGCTCTTTTAAAATGTATAAAAATGTATTTATTGCACAGATTAGCAATGTGCTGATGATCACTACTCCAGTCTGTGTCAAAACTGTATGAGTATGCACTGCCTCCAGCTTTTTGCAGTCAGCTTTGGATATCTGTGTGTCTGTGTTTTTATTTCAGTCCTTGATATCTTCTCATTTATATAATCATATTAGTCTAGTTTTTTTTTAATTGTCTCTTGCTACAGTCCACTTGTTCTATCCCCCATATCTTTAAAGCTGGTGGTCTAGACAGTGTTGAAACACCATCTTGGACACTTCTACTCAAGAGAATGGAATCAAGCAGCTGCATAACCCGATTCTGAATACGAGTAACTTTCCCAACGTAAATACTGACATAACCTTTAGACTCAAGTCGCCATTTTAGAATACAGCCCACTGTGCACATATACTGAATGACCACCTATTCACCAACTAGGATCACTGTACATATAATGGTGCTGTAGAATTTATAGACCGGTGAGCCCTCGTGCCCTGTGGATGGGGGCGGGGTCATCCTGAAAGAGACCATACCCATCATGAGAGAAATGCATCATCACAGGATAAAGGTGATCAGAAGAAGAAGGACCACCAAATCGATATTTATTAGTAAAAGTATTAAGAAGAAGTAAAAGAAGTGCATCTGCTCTGACTGAGGGCAGTTGAAGCTATAAAGGTAATTAAAGTAAAGACAAATGGAGGTTAAATCACAGTCAGGAGCCAAGACTGACCTCAGGGTCTGCAACCTACAAATCACACGGCCACGTGCCGAGCCGTAGCGCTTCCTCCTGCAGCGCTTAAATGGATGGCCACAATAATGTGGAGCCCTGAAACATCTACTGCGTGAAGTTCGCCGTAAATCCCAGCTGTAATTTGTCCATTCACAGAGGCCTGCTGTTATATAAAATATAACTACTGAAATATTTTATGGGGTTCCTCTAGCTCACTGGGTGCAAACACCTTCATACAAATGACTGTCTAAAATATAGGACAGAAAAGTGTCTCTGTGGAATCCTTTCGAAAGGGCAAACTCATCATAGGGTTCCTCCATAAAACCTTTAAGGGTTCTCCCAAAGGTATAACCTGAAGAACTCTTTAGGTGCTGGATTAAATCCATTTTAGCTGGTGTTATTACTTCATCCATGAATATTTCTCAAACAAGATTCCATTAATACTAATACAATACAAATACTGTGTGAGTTACAAAGTCTTATTGATTCACAGCAGCATCTCAAATCTTAATATTTCCCTTTACACATCTGAAGAACCTTTGAAGAACCGTTTGTTTTCTAAAAGTACATAATGAGTTGCCTGTCTGTCAGGTGTACCAATCTAGTAACTATTACAGTGGCCACCTTGGTCATACATGTTATTTTACTTTATTATGTTATTTTATTAACTCTAAAAGGCTAACATAAGAATAACACACTTGAGGACGTGCTATGACGTTCAATGACGGGGTCCTGAGATGACGCCCAACGTGAAGTGTAGTTACTGTCACTACATCGAATCTGATGCTAGCGCCTGATGTAAAAGTGTGACAGTCCTTTATTTTCTGACACATTACCCAGACATCTCTGTTACCCTTTTTAACATTTTTATGGTGAATGTGCTAGTTTACTGTAAGTTAAGCTGTATTTACTAACCATGGATTTTTTAGAGTAAACCTGACTTGCTTCCTCTATTCCATGGGCTTCATTAGGATTTTTTTATGAGTCCCAGAAATGTTGAAAGATTAATGTTATGTTTTTATGTATTCTTATATGGAGTCCCATATCAAATAATGTGATTAAAACAACTGTCTTAAGGGTTTAGCTTAATTAATTACAGTTAACAGATCTTAAAGCTGCAGTGCATATGATTATAAAAAAATGAGTCAAGGGACCAGAAATACTTTCTAACATGTTTTCCTG
This sequence comes from Pangasianodon gigas, assembly GCA_022758105.1. Taxonomy (NCBI): domain Eukaryota; kingdom Metazoa; phylum Chordata; class Actinopteri; order Siluriformes; family Pangasiidae; genus Pangasianodon; species Pangasianodon gigas. The sequence continues at coordinate 27,517,860 of CM040458.1, read as the reverse complement.
AGTGGGAATTAATGAGAAAAATACACATTGGCAGCAGATTTTGAGTCAGAAATACACGAATACTCAGACCTCAGCCTAACTCACATACTACTGTACCAAACAGTACATCAGTACAGCTTTAGTGTCATTAATATTTCATTATCTTAGTTAGTGTGCATTATACAGTTTAAGATGCGACCTTGAACCTCTCTCTGAATGTGTATTGACTTGGCACTGGCATCTTAGAGATTAATCTGTGTGCTCACGTTATTTCACAATGCATGTTATGAAATCTCAGGGTATTAAGCTGTTCCTGTCCTAGCCGCTGGGGTAGGGTATCGTTCACCTGGATATGTGGATCTTTAAAAAAGATTTAAGTTATATAATTGGACTGTAATTACTTTAAAGAATAAAGCTTTAAATGTACACTTCATGCATGTTTCTAGGTAAAAGATACACACTAAAGATACAAAATGTGTATGCTTGAGAGTACCATCCCAGAGATAAGAAATGGTACAGTTTAGTACCCTTTTTTTCTGAGAATGTGCTTAGTTTGTAATAGTATGTTTTTCTATCAAAATCTTCTTCTCCAAAATCATTACATCCAGAAGTTTGAATCCGTTCAGGTTTTTGTTATTTGTCAGTTTTGTCATCATGATATTTCGTGCTCACGTTAAGAATATCTGATTCTTTTCTGGCAAAGAAGCACGAAACGTTAAAGCGTTTAAAAGAGTAAAATCAACACACTTTGCATAATTTTAGAGTTTTCACTGATTGAAAGCATTTTCTATAAAGTAGAAAAGACAAAGAGAAAAGCAAGAAGAAAGTAGTGTGGAACTGTATTATATCATCATTATTATAACATTATGTATGTACATTATACGCTGTGATTTACATTTCTGTTAAATTACAGAAACATACCCCAGCTCAGCTCCCCTGTCCTCCTGCCCAAATTTACCCTCTGCTCGGGTCGAGACCGGGGATTTACTGGTGCCAGATGTGAACCGATTTTACCACCAACAAGTGAAGCACAGTGAATCATGAGGAGTCAGAAGAGCAGTTAGTTTAGCCTGAGAGACCTGCTGTAGAGAAGATCAGTGAAAAGTGTTTTCATCTCTTTTTCTCCTTCTCTGTCTCTCTCTCACTCTCTCTCTGCCTCAGGAGACATGAGCTGGAAAGCACAGCATTTTCTCTCCACTCAAAACAAGCGCCTTTAGACACATCAAGTTCTCCATTGTGACTCACTGACCACACATAACCTCCTCACTCTCAAAACACTCACACACACACTCACACACACACAGCAACTAATCCACACACCAAAAAGCTAATAAGAAAACACACAAATACTCATAACCTGCACAAAAAAACCCACAGTATCTAATCCACACACCTGGACACTAACAGTTTAATAAGAAAACACACTCATGGATACACACGTATACATGTACAGGGATGTAGTAGTCATGTGACTGTGAAAACATGAACGTCTTGCACCGAGAACATATCCTTTTATTCTTTCAGTCTGTCATGTTATTGATCTTCTGTGTGGAATCAGTTCTTTGAATCCGAATCAAACCTCACAATTGATTCAGAATCGATTCTCAGAATAAATCACATTATTTCTCAACACCTTCTATCGCAATCGGATTTGACTCAAAAACTTCAGCAGCAGGTTCAATTAGACCGATACAGAAATATCCTAATTTCGTACCATTTCCAGTAATGTGCACACACTAAGGGTGTAACACAATGCCACTATTTGTATCTGTATCTGTATCTGTTTAGTGCTCCAAATATCTGTTCCTGTATCTGTATATGGATTTAAATTGTAAGTGGGTGTGGCCTAAACTGGAACCCTAAATGAATCCTACTACTATGCACTCCAAAACGTGAAAACACTGGAAAAGAAACAAAACACAAACTAGATGTAGAAATGTCAGCAGCGTTGGCATGGTGTGTGAATTCTGGCTCTGACAGTTCCTCAACCTCAGCTACATCACTCAGTTCTCAACTGGAGACACGCATGGGACGGTCGCTCAGTCATTTGTATTTGCACCTGCTTGCGATATTTTCTAACAACTTTAGTTGGTTCTAGTTTTATAAATATAAACTAGTAGCTTAATTTAAACCACCACCACCCTGACCAGGCAGTTACTAAGGATGAATGATTGAAGTCAAGTAAGCTCACGTTAATGATTGTGGTCTTTTGTCCCACAACTTTCATATCTGACTGCTCGCTTGCACCCTCATGAAAGTAAAAACTAATTTTTCCTTGCGTCTTGCAGGATCCCAGTCCCGATGCACACATCTAATCTCAACCATATGCAATGTGGACTTTTCTTAAAAAAAAAAAAAAAAAAAAAAAAAAAAAAAAAAAAAAAAAAAAAAAAAAAAAAAAAAAAAAAAAAAAAAAGTGCACCTCCTATTTGTATCTGTTCAGAAAATGTTATCTGTTTGTTCTGAATGATGTATATATAATTTGCAACATCCCTATCACACACACACACACACACACACACACATACACACAGAGCAGTAAGGCGTATTGCAGGAAGGTCTGGAAAAGCTCAGTGCCGTTCTCCAGCCTGCGATCTCTGCTGCGGTCTCCTTTCTGTCTCTTCAGGATGTCATTATGGGATTCTGGAGGAACTCTGCTGCATCTAAATTAGCCTCGGCGGTCTGTGAGCCTCGCTCCTGAGGCGTCCCGGTCTCTCACACACACACACACACACACACAGACTTGCAAAGAGACAGCTGAGAGACCACCATGCTTAAACGGAAACAGCATGCTTACAGCAGGAACACTGATGCAGAGTTTCGCTCTTTTTACGGCACTGAGTTTTACAGTTCAATGAGAGAGAGAGCGAGAGAGAGAGAGAAGAGAGAGAGAAAGGAGAGAGAGAGAGAGAGAGAGAGTGGGTTGTTGAGAATTACAGTCGTCATATCTGATCTGTTTTTGCGGGAGAGTAAGCAGATGGTGTTAAGTATGCTCGTGCTGAACTGTGAGCCCATCATGCTACAGTGATGAGAGAGCAACCAAAATATAGACTAACACTCACACTGCTACCAAAATCACCGTATGTGCCGGGCCACGATCTGTCACTCTTTCTCTCTTTCTTTCTCTCTCTCTCTCTTTCACTGTTACACATTCGGAATAAAACACATGGGTGCATGCTATTATAGGAAAATAATGAACGACAGAATGGTGTGATGCTATCCGACACAAAGAGGAGTTCCTCTTACCACCCCAAAGATTATTTTCCAACAACAGCAGATCCCACACTGTTCCTCTTATACTACACTGTACTTTTTATCCATTTATAGTTATAAAACACTGCTGTTATAAAAATGAATCAACACCATCTGAGCAATCAGAATCAAGAATTCAACAGAACTGTGCTATAAATATACTAAAAACACACCAGAGCCAGTGTTTTGTCGATGATTCTGCATCAAACTAAATGGCAGTGACTTCACTGGCCTCAGACCTTCAGTACACGCAGGGATGTGAGGAAGAGAAGCGAAAGAGTTAAGTGGTTTTGGGGTGTGTTACAGCAGCACTGCTCTGTCCTTGTGTGTCAGCATCTATCTGATCAGAGAGATTAGAGTCAACAGAAAACAGGCAGAACTGTCGCTCTGATCTACAGCCCAGAGACACGCCTCAATCTACTGCTTTCTCTCGTTCCTAACCATCTGATTCTCTCCTGCTCTCTCATTCATAGCAATCTAAGCTTCTCTTCTTCCTCCCTCACAGCCTGAATCTTTCTCTCTATCACCTTTTTTTGTCTCGAATATCTCCTTTGTTTTCCTCTCCTTTCCTTTCTCTCTATTTCCTTTCCTTCTGTTTCATTTGATTTCCTTCACTTCTCATTCCTTTCCTTTCTTTTTTTTCCTTTTCTTTCCTTTCCATCTGCTTCCTTTCCATCTGCTTCCTTTCTTTTCCTTCCCTTTTCATCCCTTTCCTTTCTTTTCTTTTCTTTTCCTTTTCTTCCCTTTCCTTTCCATCTGTTTCCTTTCTTTTCCTTTACTTCCCTTTTCTTTCTTTTCCATCTGTTTCTTTTCATACCTTTCCTTTCTTTTCTTTTCCTTTCCTTTTCTTTCTTTTCCATCTGTTTCCTTTCCATCCCTTTCTTTTCCATTTGCTCCCTTTCTTTTCCTTCCCTTTTCATCCCTTTCCTTTCTTTTCCTTTTCTTCCCTTTCCTTTCCATCTGTTTCCTTTCCTTCCCTTTACTTCCATTTCCATCCCCTTCCCCTTTTCTTTCCTGTTCTTTCATTTCCCTTCCTTTTCTTTCCTTTCCTTTCTTTTCCTTTCCTCCCTTTTTCATCCTTTTCCTTTCCTTGGAAATCTCTTTCCTTTTTATCACTTTCCTTTGCTTTGCTTTCCTTTCCTTTCTTTACATCCATTTCCTTCCCTTCCCTTCCCTTTTCATTCTTTTCCTTTCCTGTCCAGCAGCCTCAACATTTCAGTCTATCACTCTCCTTGAACATTTCTCTTTCACTTTTTGGTCTGTCTCTCCCTCTGCCTCTCTACATCCTAGCAGTTTCTGTCTCAGCAGTCTGAATCTATCTCTCTCTTTTTTTTAAGATGCTCACAGCTTTCTCTCTTCCTACCCTAGCAGCCACAATCTCTCTCTCTCTCTCTCTCTCTCTCTCTCTCTCTCTCTCTCTCTCTCCATGTGTATGATCCCTCTATTTGTCTGTCTGTCAGTCCTCCTACTTGTTTGTATATTGATCCGTCTCTGTGTCTCTGTATGTCTAACGTCTGTCTGTCATTATTTGACCAAAATGATGTGTTAGTCGGATGCCGTGATTCATCCAAAGCCGCACAGTAATTCATCTGGAGCGTCTGATTTCGGTCAGAACAATCCCAGCAGAACACGTCTCAGCCTTATTATTCAGGCTTCAGTGGTATTTCAGTCCTGCCAATAACATCTCAATAACAGTTCAGAACAATGTAGTGCACAGACGCACTGCCTGTGTGTCTCTCTGCCTGGCTTCGTCTGCATTACATCATCGCTCTCCTGCTGCAGCAGTATCCCCGGACGAGTCAGTCGACCCCCAACCCTCCCTCAGTGCTGCTCTAGATCTCTCTCTCTCTCTCTCACACACACACACACACACATACACACACCCACGTACACAGTTAACACCTGACAGTGGATTCTTTTCCTATAACAACTATAAAATGCAATGTAATAAAATGTCATTTCATTTTTTTTTCTTTTTTTAATTGAATGATACACTATACTTTTATCCATTTATAGTTACAGTTAATGTTATGGAATGTCCATGAGACAAGTTCCTGGTATCATTTATAGAGTTATAGCCAGTCGTTGCCATGACAACGCAGCTTGCCATGTTACCAAGAACCCACAAAGTGTAAACTCCTCCGTTCTGAAGACTTTCCCATGGAGGAAAACCTACAGTTACAAAGCACTGACACTGGAGACTCCTTCCATAAATGATCAATAAACACCTCCTCACAGAAAACTTCACCACATCGACATATTTTATTCGCTAAATAAATAACATACAATATATAAATAAAAATACATTCAAAATGTGTTTATTTGTGTTTTTCCTTCTTTCCTTCTTTCTTGCTTTGTTGTATTTTTTTCTATCTTTCTTTCTCTCATTCTTTCTTTCTTCCTTATTTTTTTCTTTCTTTCTTTTTTATGTTAGTATTTTTTATCTTTCTCTTCTTCTTTCTTCCTGTCTTTGTATTTTTCTTTTTGTATTGCCTTTCTTTCTTTTTTCTTTCTTTCTTTCTATTTCTCTCTCTAATATTTAAATGATTGGTTGATTTGTTTATGTGTTCTTTCTCTCCTTCTTTCTTCCTTTTTTGCATTTTTTCCCCTTCTTTCTTTCATTCTTCCTTTCTTTTGTTCTTTCTCTCCATCTTTCTTCCTTTTTTGTATTTTTTCCTTTTTTTCTCTCATTCTTCCTTTCGTTTATGTTCTTTCTTTCTTTCTTTCTTTCTTTCTATTTGTCTCTTTAATATTTAAATGACTGATTGATTTGTTTACTTATGTGTTCTTTCTCTCCTTCTTTCTTCCGTTTGTTGTATTTTTCTTTCTTTCTTATTCTCTCCATCATTCTTTCACCCTCTCTCTCCCCTTGCCCGTAACTTTTCCACATCAACAACTATACATTTTCTTTGCTAAATGAGTAACATGTGTAAATGATAAATGACTGATGGGTCATTACTAGGGTTAGATCATGTTGAGGCTCTGCTTTATCAGTCTAATATAAACCTGAGATTTGCAGCTGCGCTGTTCATCACCTTCTGACCAATCAGATTCGAGAATTCAGCCTGGCTGTGGTATAAAGCGTCATGAATTATTACACATGCAAAACTCAGACTATTTACCAAACACATTATTTAACAAGGCAGGATATTCAAACAGAGGAGTGTGTTCAGTGTGATCATTCAGAGTCCACGTTAACGGCTCACTCTTGTGGCAGAAAGTTTTGTTTTTAAACCCACAGAAGATTCATTTCCAGTTAATAATAAAGGCCAATCGGAGAGAAAGTAATTCCCACCATCAGTACACCGCCTGTGCGCTTGCTAACTAAACCCTCAGCCTGATTTCCAGTTAAATAACAGCAAGGAGTTCTTCAGCGTCCATGGTTCCCAGTTGCCTAGCAACAGCACTCTCATGACTTTAACCACTTGAACTGGAAGTGTACCATCTGTGTGACTACCTGTGTATGAAGCACGGACTCACGAGTTCACCGTAAACAGCTGACGGTTAAGGGTGTTGTTTAAAGCCTTGACAGTGGATCTGTGTCGAAATATTTCAGCTAAAAAAATCACAAGAAGAAAATGTGTTTTTATTTTTATGCAAAAATTCTCCTTCAGGTTCTCCGGGTTCTTCCCATCTCCCGAAAACTAGGTGAACTGGCTAGGCTAAACTGCCCCTAGGGGTGTGTGTGTGTGTGTGTGTGTGTGTGTGTGTGTGCGTGATGTGAAGGACTGGTGTCCCATCCAGAGTGTATTCCTGTCTCACACCCAGTATTCCCGGGATACACTCCGGATCCATTTACTATGTGTTACAGGATCCACATAAAATCCCCTCCCTCTCTCCCTCTCTCCCTCTCTCTACCTCTCCCTCTGTCCCTACCTTCTATTCATTTTCTCTTCTCTACCATATTTTTTACATTTTCTATTTATCTGTTTATTTGTTTTTGTCTCTCATTCTTTCTTAATTTCTTCGTATTTCTTTCTTTCTTCCTTTCTTTCATCTTCCTCTCTCTCCTCTTATCCATAACTTCTGTGTGTCAACTGTTTTTTCTCTCTCTCTCTCCTTTTTTTATACCTAACATTCCAGTGTAAAACTCACTTTAGGTGACGGACCCCAGAAGAACTGACACCTGGCCATTCATCAAATCCACATGCCAGTGTGTTTGTGTGTGTGTGTGTCTGTTTGTGTGTGTGTTTGTGTGTGTGTTTGTGTGTGCACGCACATGCGCATTTGGTGTTTTGTATAATGGTTTGTCTAGACACAACCACCAGAGTCTGACACGTACCATAACCACACACACACACACACACACACACACGTATACAGATACAGTACAGTAACAGCGATGGCTCACACGTTTGCTGAGAGTAGTAACACTCCTACAAATTCTCATTAAGAAAACAGCAGGTGGATACACACACACACACACACACACACACACAGCTGTGATGCAGCACTCTCAGTTGATCAGCTCAGGGAAGAAAGAAGATGAAAATGACAAAGAGACTGAAAGAGAAAGAGAGAGCAAGAGAGAGAGAGAGAGAGACGAAGGCTCACACAGTGAAAAATCCTGAGCACCGAACACAATGACGCAGCATCTCTGCAGACAGAGAGAGAGAGAGAGAGAGAGAGAGAGAGAGAGACGAAGAGGGTGAGAGGGACGGAGACAGAGAGAGAGACAGAGAGAGAGACAGAGAGAGAGGGAGAGAGAGGGAGAGGGTGAGAGAGAAAGAGACAGAGTGAGAGAGAGCATCAGAGAAAGAGTAAAAGAAAGGGAAGGGAAAAGAAAGTAAGGGATTCTGGATTAAAGGACACAGACAGGGAGGAAAAAAGAGAAAGAGAGAGAGAGAGAGAGAGAGAGAGAGAGAGAGAGAGATGCCTACCTGTGAGCAGGATGCTGGTTTTTCAGTGCTGCACAGTGAGAGGAGGCAGAACCAGACCAGGTGGACCTGCGAGAGAGAGAGAGAGAGAGAGAGAGAGAGAGAGAGAAAGCAGATGAGTACAAGGTGCCTAGATGTTGCCCTTTGTGGTCATGTGACCTCCGTGGCTGTAGCAGGCGTCGTCCAGAAACACAGAAACACTGAGTCTCCTGGAAAAGCTTTAGCACAGAGACTCCCACTCACACACTGCCTGAGCTCCTCCTCACCATCTCTCTCTCTCTCTCTCTCTCACACACACACACACACGCACACACACACACCGGCTGCCAGCACCCGGCAGCCTGCCACTACAGCAGAGCAGGGAGTCAGTACACACACACGTGTGTGTGTGTGTGTGTGTGTGTGTGTGTGTATTACGACTGTCAGAACTATTTTAAATATTGTGTAATAATACTTTTTCGAATATTGTGTATTTTATGGAAAAATGGACAGCTGAAATTGACACAATGTGTGTATTAGGGATAAATATCACCGTTCTAATATTATTCAGATTTCTAACTAATATTTATCTATTTTAAGGCAAAAAAATCACATTAAAATGTTTACGACCTAATGAAAGTATGCTGAATGACATATTCATGTCGGCAATTTTTTTATTTATTAAATTTAAAAAATCTAAATCAGAATGTAAAATGCGTGTGTCTTAAAAGTGATATTAGATGCAAGGAGTAAATTTCCAGCAGACACTTATTGGAGTTGCGCTGTGTCTGAATCCTTAAAAAGCATTTTACTGACTATATAGTGCACTATGTAGGGTTTAAAACAGAATTAACAATTTACAATGTACAGTTTTTAAATACTTTTAACGACACTTTTAACATTCAAATGCAGAAAAAAACTTAACAGCACTAGTGTGTGTACAGTACATGCATGGGTTTAGGGGATCAGTGCATGTGTATCTAAATGAGATATGGGAATTGAGAGTGTGTGAGTATGTGAATGTGTGTGTGTGTGTGTGTGTGTGTCCTGTATGAATGGGAGCCGCAGCACTACAGCATTAGGGAACTAAACAATCAATGAGTCACTACAGCAGAAGCTTCCAGAAGCCGAATGAAGCGTGGCTGTACGGCTCTGCTGCCATCTGTGTGTGCTGTGGTGTACTCCAGCACTCAAAACACACTCTTCTCTCCTCATTTCTGCTTTTCTACTCCTGCCTTCGACTTAACTCGGAAGTCGAAACTCGGAATTACTTCACCTCCGAGTGAAACACGCCACAAAAACATGGACGCAGCTAACTGGCTTGTGAGCGATTATATAGGTTTAGCTCAGTACTGAACAGTACAGTCAGTGTTATAGATTTAATAATCAAAAATGTCTGTATGTTGTTTGATCTAAAGCAAATACTTGTGTGTATAATGTAAAGAAGTGCTTCTTTGTTTACTGGTGATGCTGCGAGCAGCCATTTTGATTTGACGTCATGTGCTGAACTCAGGGTTGAGGAGACCATCCTTAGCAGGAATTCTGATTTGAGGGGCGTTTTCTTTAGTCGGAGGTCTTAATTCCGAGTTTTAGTCGAACGTGGAATATAACACACACTGAGTTGGAAGTCTGTAGACTCCATGTTGTTCTGGTGGCTCATTGTGGCCCAACATGTTCACTATACTCACACACGTATTACTCTAAAACCCTGCTGCAGCCATTTTGGCGTGTCAGAGCACAGCGCTGTCTAATGCACTTTCTTGAGTGAGCTGGGAGTCGATCCTCCTTAAATACCATGTCTGATTGCTTTAGCTGTGTGTGGCGAGGGGCTGAGGATGAACAGATAGAAGGCAGGATTTTTTTAAAAAACACATCCGCCTGCACAGATTAAGTAAGAACAGACCCGGACATGGATTACTGGCGTGGATATATCAAGTGGAACTAATGTAAACATCTCCTGTCACGATACCCATAAAACTCTTTAGGATATAGCTTTATGATATGAACTCAAATTTTTTTCCACCAGCCATTGTGCATTCACAGCTCCATTAAATATGACCATACGATATTAGTTTCAGTTTACTGGACACTTAGAGTCACTAATATTTTCTCAATTGCTCATCGTTAGCCCTTCTTGAAAGAGTGAGGAAAGATATTGAGAAAAATAGTGTGGAAAAAATATACAGTGACAAACAATAGGAGTATGTTGAGCAAAACAATATGTTGTACTTTTTATCCATTTATAGTTACATTGAATGTTGTAGAACATTTGCGAAAAAAAATTAGTTTCTGTCTTCACTTATGGTATAGTAGCTAGAAAAAGTCTTTCCCTCACCAGCCTGTTTTTCGCTCTCTCTCTCTTGAAGTTAATAAAACAAAAAAATTACAACCGAGAAACCGTAAAAGCGTAAACTCCTCTGTCCTGAGGACTTTCCCGTATCGGAAAACGTACAGTTACCGCTTCACATCTGACTGTTACAAAGTGCTGACACTGGAGACTCCTTCCATAAATGTTAAATAAACATCCCATTACAGAAAACTTCATCATATCAACAGTTATATGTTTTTCTTTGTCTCTATGAATAAGCTGTTACTATAGAAACAATAACGTATTAGAACGAGCGCATTAATATTAATCTTGCAGCCAGAATTACTGTCAGAGCTGCTGTTATAGGAAATTTAATCAACACCTTCTGACCAATCAGAATCAAGAATTTGCAGTTTGAGCAATTCTTCTAGGGTAATAACGGAAACCATTGGTTATATACTATATAACGTAAGGACAAGAAAGAATAATCATGTAATAATAATAATAATCGGATGAACAATCAATTTATGATGTTCTACGTATATGGTGGAGGCAGACTGTAATAAATAGGGGCTTAAACAGTTGGACACCTCGGCAAAGTCTCTTTATTAGAGCTGATCTAAAAACCATAATCATAATTCAGAGATGAGGTGGAGCAGCAGACAGAGTTCACAGGTACATCAATACTCAGTGTCAAAGACAGCCAGAGGTCAAAAAGAAGACTAGAAATATAGCTATAAAGTGATGGATAACATCTTTTTAAAGATCACCAGGAAAGTCTTTTTAAGATCACCAGGAAAGTCTAGAAAATAAAGCTGGGCAATCTGACCATATAGGTAATATCCATATTGTGATAACTTTCGTCACATACAGCTGATATGATGTTAGAATTTTGTACTACAGCTTTAAAATTGTAAAATGTATTTTTATTTATTATTAGAATTTATTAGAATTCATTATTTATTCATTTTTTATTTTTTATTTTTCAATTATTTTGTATTTAATTTTTTTTTTAGCTTAATTAATTTAATTTTCAATAAAGGTATTCAATAAAGGCTTTAAATAAAGGTATCATCAAACTATTTTACAGTTTTAATTTTGTTTAAATATTTTTTCCCTTCTGTTTGGTTAATGCAACATTACTGTTTTGCTGCCAGTTTATTAGCAAACCTATGTATCATGTTACACATTGTGTAAAAAATGGCTCCAAGTATTACAGTGTGATATTTTGGTCACATCGCTGACCCTACTAGAAAGTTAGGAAACCATGAAACTAGACCGGGAAACACAGGCGAGGCAAACAAATCGCTACAAACACGGATTAAAATGACTAAAATCAGTGTAACTACATGAGACGTATGTGAACCATCCCAGGGGCGTGGTCAGGGCGGAGCTAGAGCAGCAACATTTAAAACCAGGTAGCTAGAGACAGGAAGCAAACAGTTTTCTGACACTGGGTGCATCTCAATCAGCTCCCTAGCTCAGTAGTCAGAGCACTGACCAGGGAGTCAGACATTTTAAGGGCCATCTCAATCGCAAAATCCTTCCAGTGCACTGGAACTTTCGGTCCCTAAAAAATCCCACAGTGCACCAAAAAAAAAACTCGGGAGCACTGATGCTCACTATGTTCCCTTACTGGAAATGACATCATAAAAAATGATGAAAAAAATGGCGGATGATCTCGACAACTCGACAAAATGTACGTAGCTTGTTATCGTTGTTGTAGCTCTCAGAAGATTATTTACATTAGCGATTTTAACTTAATTTGACGTTTATATGATATATAATGTCAGAAAGATATCAGTCCTGCCTGTTGTTGATAAATACCATTGGTGACATTTTACAACACGAGTACGTAGTCATGACGCCAGAAATTGAGTCATCAGTGTCCCAATGTGTAGTGAGCCAGGGTCCTTCCCGGGGCAGGAACTCGTGTATACGATATACTGATTCATGACCTAGGGAGCTGATTGAGACACACCCACTGAAAGAGCTTCACTGGTGTTGGATTGAGATGGCTTAAACACCAAATATTCACATTGTGTATTTCTTAGTCAGGGTGCAGCAAATTCAAGTGATTATCAGCATTCTGGTGTGACATGTTAATGGAGCGAAAGCAGTGGCTCAGTGAACAGCTAACCTTAGCTAGCTAGTTTGTTGTTTGTGAGCAATGAGTCTTATCCAGTCTTATCCTGACTGAAGAGCAGAACGAGCTTCTTTCCATAGCTAAATGCTAATAATAAACACTTCCTCCATGTTGATTCTTCCAGACAGATATGATGTCATCTGTGTGCTCATTTTCTATCGGCCCACACTTCTAAGATTGGTGGATTTGCAGCGTTGAAAAGAAATCCGAGATGGTTGATGTGAAAGGTGGACGCGAAATTAACTGCAACTGAAAGCAAATCGCGTTTCCTGAATCGTGCCCAACATGACTGCTACTTTACACGGGCCTTCTCACGGGTGGTGGCATGTTTTCAGACATTTGCCTGTGTACCCATTTTTCAAGATAATCTATAATAATGTTTCAGAAATGTGACAGAACAGCTCCTTGAGCTAGAGCACAATCCACTCAGTGGCTCTATCAGGCCGTGGCCTTAAGGCAAGCGTAATGAGAAAGCTCTCTGCATGAAAATGTAACTTTCTGAGCTATTAGTTACAAAATATTGTGGCTTAAAACCATGAAAAAGAGGGAAATGAGAGAAGAGAGGGTGAGAGAGAGGGAGAGAGAGAGAGAGAGAGAGAGAGAGAGAGAAGCATTGAAAAATTTAAAAAATGGTAATGTTTTTAGCGTTGTACAAATATACATTGTATTTAACATGGTGGGAAATCAATACAGTCGATTTGCCTTCCCAAAAGACTGAGACTCAATGCACACATGGACTCATTTAGCTAATAGAAGCAATCTGAAACCAGAGTCATTTAAGTGGGTTTAGAGAACAAAACTTCTATCAGTAAACAGCCGGAGTCAATCAATTGACCCCAAAGGAGACTTATTAGGAGCACAAGTGAAAGAGACACCACTGTTCTTCAGATTTACATTCCTTTGAGAATCTTATTAGAGCAGCATAAGGCAACGATCAACAACTGGGAATAAAACTAAAATAAACTAGCTTTATGATGGTCCAATCAAAAGCATCGATGTTCCTAATCGGGGTGTGACCATACAATATATCAGGACGATGGTATACCACGGAAATCTGAAATTAGAGATGTACTGATCTAATACTGACTATCAGTATCAGGTCAAGTGGTTTTTATTATCATTTCTCTTTATAGCTTGTACACATTGGAATTAAATATCGTTTCCCCAAAACCAAGGTGCAGCACATAACAATACAGCGGCACAGTACACAAAACTACATAAAGTGCAAATACATGACAGTGTGAGACGAGTACAAACAATACAATAAACACACAGGACAATAAATACAAAGGATAGTGCACGTTAACTAGACAGGACAGTGCTGAGTGGGAAAAAAAACTATCATGGGATGGTATTGGTTTGAAACACTGGAACAGGATCAGATTGGAGTTTATACATTTTCTCGATATTCTCTAGGCTTATTATATACTATCCTATAAGAAACTGGCTTTCAAATTAATGATCAGAAGCTGATATGTGTAAAATATACTGTACTTGTAATGCTCCATCCATTCATTTATGATATCTACACTTGTCAGAGTCATAAGAAAAAATATAACCATGTTGCTGTCAGATCTGCAGTGTCGTATTGCTGATTCTGTTAGACCTGCGCGCAGAGTCGGTGGATTAACAGGGTTAAACTGAGGCAGGCTAAAGTAGCGTATTTCACTCTAAACTGCAGCGTTTTTATTCTTCTGTTAATGTGGCATTAGCATGGACCACTGTGCATACGATCAGTGCAATATATTACAGCCTCAGTCCTCATTAGCCAGACTAATATCCACCTAGCATAATGACGGGATGCACAGACTCAAAGGTGAGAGGTCAGGGCTAGCCGACAAGCCGATAATCCTACTGTAGCCATCAGCAGCTGCCCACTTAGATAGTAATCCTAAATCTAATCCCCATCTCAAGCCCCCACTTCTGCACACAACACAACAATTACTGATTAATCAATCTAGCTTGTATGTTCTAACATACTTTTCTTGCTAACACTAAATGTTTAGACCTCCAATAAATTCAAGGTTTGGTGCCAATGAATGCACTGTACATATGCACAAGTGGGGCCACTCTTGGTCTGAGGGCAGAGGTCAGAAAAAAAGCCATCCCGAAGACCCCCGTAAGACCAAGTGGCCGAATTAAGACCTATCAGTACCCTGAACAGATTAAAGCTGCTAGGACCCACCCCTGAAGCCAGACCTAGGGGTACTGTGACTGGGCCACTACTGGTCCGTCTACTCATTTATGCAAGTAGATTTATATGTAAGAATAGGCGAGCCAGCCAGGAGTGCATAAAACAAGGCCTTTGCACAACTGTTTTTTACACTTTATTGAAGAAGATTCAGGAAGAATATTCAAGCTGATCCAGAATACAGTTCTAAAGACCCAAGAGCTGAGATCCAACGCCAAACCTTTTAATTGCTACCTCTTTTTACTACACTGCTCTACAGTAGAAAACAATTTACAGTCATAAGGCAACATGAAGAATAGAAACAAATGGAAATGGATATAATACAAAGGAATGGAAAGGAAACGAATAAAAATGAACAAACAAATAGAAACAAACAGAAATAGAATAGAATAAAATTTTCTGCCTTTTAATATTTAATATTTCCATTCCAATTTATATCACAGTGGTCATGCTAGTGTGTACCTCTTTACTGTAGAATTACAGCTTGCATTTTACAAATGGTGAGCCAGCCAGGAGTGCCTGAGACAAGCTCTGAGCATAAATGTTTTTAAGCTTTACTGAAAAACATTCAGGAAGAACATCAATGCTGACCCAAAATGCTGTTCTGAAGACTCGAGACCTGAGATTCGAAAGAGTGACCCTTTTATTAAGATGCACAGGGTCCAGCATGGGCTATAATTAAAATATATACAGGACAGATAGATGGTCATGCTGGTAGGTACCTCCTTCCATCTGTCCATGTACTCATTTATGCAAGTAGATTTATACCTTACACAACTGGCAAGCCAGCCAGGAGTGCATAAGATAAGGCCAGAGCATAAAACACAGAGGGATTTGTGTCTGAAATGTAACAAGCTATAACCACAGTGTCAAGCATGGGCTTTAATTAAAAACTACACATGCGCCATTGTTAATAAAATATTTACAACAAAGACCATTCAATACTCAGAATGTCAATACACACACACTGGGTGTCTTTTTTTTTTACAACCTATTTCTAGTTAATCTTTAATACTTCCACTCCATAGTGTATTATGGTGGTCATGTTGGTATGTTCATCTTTGTAATGCCTCTGTAATTATGAACGGTGAAACACTGCATAGTTTTGCATATAAAAGGTTTTCTTTGGAGAAATACAGCTCTTTGTGGGCTACTTATTTCGTACACCAGCCAAAGGGTAGTGAGACTAACAGGGAAGATGAGATAGCGTCTTTTGGGCTTCCTAATTCAATTCCACAGCAGCTAAAGCGCGCTCACAGGCTAATTAAACCTTAGGACATTACATTTCTCAGAATCTGTACTGACAGTGTGGTCAGGAGTGTGCACATGCTAATTGGGATCAGGATACTGAAGAGGAAGAGAGAGAGAGAGAGAGAGAGAGAAAAGAAGGCAAAGAGCATGACTGAGGTGTCAGTGTTTAAGCACTTGAGAACACAGATTCATTTATTAGCACAGCTCGGCTTTCATCTGTGTCGAGCCCTTTGATCATTACACACACAGGCTCAGCTCATTCAATCACTTCATCACCGGAGAGCTGCAGAGGATCTCTCTCAACGGCAATGTCCTGATGCTCTACATCTGCCTGGAGCTTTCTGCACTTTCTGCAGACTCATCTTCCGCTGCTGTGGATGGTCCCATATGTCTACACTAAAGATTTACACTTCCCAAAAAGTTTAATCCAAACTCTCATTAAGCGACCATCTTGAAACATTTTATATAGGTATGAGATATTTTGCTGAAGTTGTCGAATTGAATGGATTAGATATTAGAATTTTGCAGAATCTATTTAAAACACTGTTTAATGTCCATAAAACAAGTTAGTTCCTGTTATCACTTACATTACAGCAGCTACAATCAGTCATTTCCTCACCAGTCTCTATCTTTCTCTAAGACAAAAAAAATGCAGATTGTTACCAACACAACTTCCTCCATCCTTATGCTGCGTTCGGGGTGCCTTGTAAGTGGTCATTTGCAAGTTAATAAAGTCATTTTCCACCTCGGGACGTTCAATATTCAAAGGAGAAAAAAACATGGAACATGGCCTCCTCGAAAGCGTGTCTTTTTCTTGCTCTGTCAGAGCACATAAAGCTCGTAAAAAGCTACTTTAACTGAACTTTTACAGACAATAGCGAATAGCGTCAGCAACAAGCTAGCTGGCTAACGTTAGTGATAACTCTAATGTTGATGATTACCTTCTCAAAATAGTGATTAGTATGATCAATGTTATAGATTTAACCAAGTACTGTGTCTGTATATGAACTGATCTAAAGCCACTTCTATAAACTCATTTAAAAGTAAAGAAGGGGGACTTTACACTGTACACAGAGTGAGCGGCCATGTTGATTTGAAGTCACTCTGTAAACAGGGAAGGAACTGGTAGCTGAGAAGACTACCCCAGGGGACGAATTTTTTTAGATGGTTATTATCAGTTGTAGGGAATTACAAGTTGCAACTTCTCCTCAAACGCAGCATTAGACTTTCTCTTGGTGGAAAACCTTTACCTCTGTTTTTTACAAAGTACCGACAGTGGAGACTCCTTCCATAAAGGTTAAATAAACGTCTCCTTACAGAAAACATTGCCATATCAACACAGGTTACATTTTTCTTTGTTAAAGAACAAAGAAGTCAATTTATTATTAGTCTTAATTTATGTTAAGCATCCTCAATATGTAAGCTGTTACCATAGAAACAATAACGTATTAGATTTCTTAACATTTTACTTAACATAACAACATATATATATATATATATATATATATATATATATATATATATATATATATATATA
>CM040458.1:27479319-27486819 GCA_022758105.1 Pangasianodon gigas | reverse complement strand
AAGAAAAAAGAAAGAAAGAAAGACAAAGATAGAAAGAAAGAAAGAAAGAAGCAGTAACTGTTGCACGTTTACTAGTCGGGTAAATTATCGTACACAGATGACAGACAATCATTTCAGGATCGGAAACAAGGAGATTTGTGGAAACACTGATAAATTAAAGATAGAGACGCTAGCACACACAAAGATTAGCCAACAACTTGCTGACTTACTGGTGAAGGCGCAAAAATTACCACGTTCTACATCAAAAACTAACATAAACTTTATTTTAACATTACAGCAGACATTGTCTCAATTTTATGCAAATTACTTATAAGACGTTTGTTGTATGGAAATGAAGTGGCAAAGATTCCAGAGTGGGTTTGTCCTTTCCTCAGTTCTCACCCGTCTCAGAAAAATGAGAAGCTACCCAACACTTTTTGTCTTTACTGAAGTACTGAAGTCTTCGCTCAGGTCACAGAAGTCAGGCTACGTCTGACCCAGGCTGTTTCAGATGAGCTCCACTCACTGTTCTTTCACAGGAGAGATCCTCTCTCTCTCTCTCTCTCTCTCTCTCTCTCTCTCTCTCTCTCCAAGCCTCTGGAACACACATGTTGATAACCATAGCCAGGAAAACACACTCAGCATGTCACAGATCCACTGGCAGAACAACGTGAAATGGCTTTACCAGGATACAAAACAAATGGGCTCGGTTTGAGTCTCTTCAAAGCTTTGTAAGTGCTTTAGGGGACAAGATTTTTTTAAACCTTTGAAGTCCCACATTAAAAATACATTTTTCTTGGTAACTGGGAAAGAAATAAAGGGAAATGTGCATAAACATGGCATCAAAAATGGTCCACTTTATTTTTCATTAGGCATAACATCCTGTGTTCATATTAGATGGCTACAAGTCACGAATGTCTACAGTTTTTTTTTTTTTTTTCTTGTGGTCATATCAAGAGCACTACGTTTGTCAGTCCTTCACTGTCCAGCTTTTGGGGTCTTAATGAGAAATGGCAATCAAGTCCAAAAACAAAAACACTGAGGATACTGTATAATTTATAACCTACTATTAAACATTGACCAGTCTGTCCAGAATCTTCATTCCTACTTCGAAGCTATCTAAAGAGCTAGTTATGATTAAAAAAGGAAAACGTTCCTATAAACACGAAGCATAGTTTGACCGTGTGGTGCGGTGGTACAGCGGGATGGTACTGTTTTTCCGCCTCACAGCTCCAGGGTCTCCGGTTTGATCCTGAGCTTGGGTTACTGACTGTCTGGAGCTCCACATGTTCTCCCCGTGTTCATGAAGGTTCTCTGGTTTCCTCCCAACTCCCCAAAACATGCTGATAGGTGGATTGGTTACGCTAAATTGCCTACGGTGTCCCATCCAAAGTATTCGTGCTTCACATCCAGTGTTCTCGAGATAGGCTCTGGATCCACAGCCACCCTGACCAGGATGAAGGACTGTTTTAATTTAGCAACAGTCAGACTTGCTAGGCTTTTAGGTTTTATCTGCACTGGAATCTGAAATGAAGCCAGATGGCATTAATAGTTTTCTGTTCGATTTTCCCATTAAAGTAAAACATGGATTAGGAAGGAAGCAGTTGCGCAACTATAAACTGGACCACTCACACCAAATGACTGGTCTGAAATATCTACTATAGCCACTTGTACTTTATTTGTTGTTCTGCAAATTTTTACTAACTCATTTGCATAACATTGAGAAAATCTCAATTCCACAGTGGAGTTGCATGATTGCATGGGAAATTAATGGTCAGCTGTTGTTGCTTGATGGTGAGAACTTGGGGTCAAAGTAAGAATGTTGATATAGAATCAGTTCATCCTGTCCATATAAACGCTTTCTGCACCTAAAGTGCTCAAAAACGTGCTCACATGACACACACAACATAATAATAATGTAACCATAACAACGCTCTTATCAGGACTAGCTAATATCAGCTAACTAACTTGCCTAGCTTGATCTCTAGTTTAGATTTATCATTATCAGTAATGCGGGATGTCATTTCGAGTACCGGTGAATGTCACAAAAATAGTCACAGTGTTATTTTCAGTTGTACTGCAAATACATGGAATGTATGGAATGTATGGAATATTGGCAATGAAATATTTTTGAATCAACATGTTGCACATATCCTCATGTTCATTCACTCCCCAGACTAATTTTTCACCAAAATTTTGTCCTCCATGTTGGATTTTTTTTTTCATTTAATCCCTAAATTGAGACATGATTGGTTGAGAGGTAAAAACATGCTTGACAAAAAAAAATTTAATTTTTTTCACGTTTCGAATCTACGCTGTAACCAAAAAACACAGACAGAAGTGCTTTTTAAAAGCGGACACATTCGGCCCACTTTGTGGCTACTTCAAAGCGGATTACGTTTAAAATGTGTACTGGCGGTTGAGGAAAAATAATGTGTGAAATCACACTTATTCAGCAATGAGAGATAAAAGTGATTCCAGATCAGCCAAAGTCCAGCATTACTGAGCCGCTCCATCTTTTTGTAATGGTCCAGATTTTTCGTCATCAACACAAAACCATTTCTACATCTGTCTGTGTTCATTCCTTCTAAAAAGGTTCAATTTAGCAACAGACTTTGACTGGGAAGATCACAAAATATACTGCACATGGATCCAGCTCCAACAGTTATGTGATCGTACGATCTTAAATATACAGTAAAACATTCAAGAGAGGGAGATATGGTGCAGGCTAAAGTCGTGTAGTGGATACATAAGTCGAATGGAATGTAGATTATATCTGTGGTAAATCTTACTAATCCCATTGTACTGCTATCTCTTGAATCTCTCCAGACTTGTATTTTAACTGAGACGCAAAGTCTCCGAGGTTATTTTTTTCCACCACCCATATTATTCATCTTTTTTTTCTTCTCGCCCTGTGTCTGATTCTGCATTGAAAAGATGTTTTCTTAGAGCTTTGTTGGGCATTTGTCCAATATGTAACCAAAATAATTTGACAAAAGCTCTGACTGGTTCTCATGGACACTATAAAATTATGGTATAAATGTGCACACCCATCTAGGATCACACACACTGATATTTTTCTATCTGCCCATAAACTTTATTGTTCTATCTGCCCCAAAACTGCCTTCCACTTCCAAGCCTGTCCCTGAACATGCTTTGTCAGCATTGGTTAAATATAGGAGCTGGCAGGAGGAGAGACGTCTTTCCAAAGCTTTTCTATTCTTAAAAGTGTTTTGGCCTGACAGCGAGTGACGCCTAAAGAAACGTGGCTGAGTCAGTCGCAACAGAAGGTCTCTTTTTTCCCTATGGAGAAAACTATGTGAAGGTAAAACAAAGAGGAACGTTAGAAGCTTTATGCAACAGACACCAAGAACTTTCCTCAAGAATTTTGCATCAAAATACTGCTTAGAAATCATTCCTCTGAAGTGGAGCCAGGATTTAGTGACCTTTAATCAACTTTAAGATGTACCATAGTCCAAATTATACCACAGCGCTGTTGAGTTCTGGAATCTGATTGGTCAGAAGGTGTTGATTAATCTGCTATAACGGGACGACTTTGGTCAAATTAGTGTATTAATGTGCTCATTGTAATACATTATAGTTTCTATAGTAACAGCCCATTAACAGGGGCTTGTATGTTAGATGCTCTATAGAGTCCAAGATTACTAGTAATAAATGAAAAAAAAAAGTGTTATACAATGTTTAGCCAGATTTATGGAAGGAGTCTCCAGTGTCAGTGCTTTGTAACAGTCAGTACGTTTTCCACCATGGGTGAGTCTTCAGAACAGAAGGCTTTGCACTTGTGGTATAAATGGAGTAAATCACTTCGGGATGTGCTGTTACTGGAAAATAATCTTTGGGATGGTAAGAACAAATCCACATTGTGTCAGGCCGCATCACACTACCCTGTCTTTATTCCTTACTTATCGATTTACATCTGCTTTCCTTGAGAAGACATCTCTACATCGTTATCTATATGGTTCCTCAGAGATCATTTCATTCTGAGCAGGTTGCTCTTGAGACATGTTTCCCAGGAGGTGAAGGTTAGCTACATCAGTCCATACCTTCATACTAGATGTCCATAAATTAGGATAGAAATAAAAAGTCTAAACAAGCCAAGCTTGTTTTCTATTAGCCATCAGATCCTTAAGAAAGAATCACGACCAATTTTGGTAATGGTTAGCTTTGGTGAATGAAGCCATTAGCCCTTGTGTAACTGATACCCAAATATCATGGGGGCTTTTTTTAAAGAGAAGAAGAACAGACACATGCTTCCTAGATGGAAGTTTCATGGTTCTGTACATGGTTCATCATATATTAATTTGTTCTGAGCATTGCTTAGTTCTCAGAAGGTGAGGTTTAACTATATCAGCCCACTTCTTCACAGTAGATGGTTAGAGATCAGCATAGACTTAAAAAGTTCAGCATAAGTGAGCCAAAGTGAGCCAAAGCTTATTTTCTATTCACCAACAGGTTCACATCTTTTTTTTTTTTGGTGAAAGAAGAAGCCATTAGCACTTGTGCAAGAGAGGAAGAACAGACATGCTTCCTAGATGGAAATTCCATGGTATCAACCAATTGATGGATGTTTCTCAGGGGGTGAAGGTTAGCTACATCAACCCACATCTTAACAGTCAACGGTTAGAGATTAGCATAGAAATCAAACTTCTAAATTAGCCAGCTTTGTTTTATATTCAGATCTTTTTTGGTAAATGAAGAAGCCATCAGCGCTTGTGCATCAGAGACGAAGCACAGACATGGTCTCTAGATGGTTCCATCATTTTCTACATGGTTCTGAGTAGAACCCCTGGGTGTTTCCCAGGAAGTAAAGGTTAGCCAAATCAGTCCCTTATTTGCAGAATGGATTCTACATGGTTTCAGGATGGTTCCATTGTTCTCTACATGGTTCCTCGTAAAATAATTTCGTTCTGCGTATCACACCATTGAAAGATCAATGAACTATATCAGCTCACTACTTCACAGCAGATAGTTAGAAGCATAAAGAGTCTATACAAGCAAGGCTGGTATTCTATTCACCACCAGGTCATTAAGAAAGAATCAAGAGGAGCAATTTTGGTAAAAGACGCCATTAGCTTTTGATCCTCAAACATCATGGGGGCTTTTTTGAAGAGAGGAAGCACAGACATGATTGGCACATATCTCTGACAGCAAGGTAGAAATCAATCCAGACACACCACAATTTTCTCCCAAGGAGACTGAAAAGGCCAGATCCTGAATGATGGACATCTGACTAATAGCCTGCGTAAGAAGCGATACGGTCCAGCGAGAGAGAATAAGGAACGAGAGATTTAAGATGAAGCTGCAGATTCAGTGGGGAGAGGTTTTGTGTTTGTTTGACATTTCCCTAAGAGATCTGAGACACGATGGTTAAGAATAAGTGGGAGCTTATCTTCCGTTATCGTCAGTTATAAATCAGCGAAGGAAAGGTTAGCAGCCAAGATGTGTCTGACAGAGAAGGTCAGTTTTTGGATGCTGGAAGCTTCTCAAATACTATTTGTTCAAATTGTTCAGTGTCATATTTTCAGAATTCGGGACAAACTTTATAAATTAGATATTTTTGGCCATTACATTACATTTCACACAATACTTTGAGGTTGTGTACACTTCTAGAAATGGTTTCTCCAGTGCTTTTTCAATGGCCAGTGGTTCTACCACTCTAAAGAGCTTCTACTTGGAACCTTTCCTGGAAGAAAATTCTCCTTTTACAGGGTTTTTGGTCCCAGAGGAACCTTTTAAGATGCTAAAAAATCAGGGTTATAATAAAAGCTCCTACTCTGAAAACTGTGAAATTACTACTCACCTGGGAGTTGTAATTTCAAGGCCAAATTTGTGAGGTTATTATCTTTGCTGTATTGACTACCAGTAAACTTTACATTTTTCCATTTGTTTAACCACCACCCCCCTCAGAGGACAATTCATACTTTGTTAGCAACGTATAAAATATAAAATGACATTTTTATGGGTTGTTAAAGGTACTCCTAAGAGAAGGGGAGAGGGAAAAGGGAAGGAAGAAAAGGAAAGTAGAAGCAAAGCAAATAGAAAGAAAACAGAAAAAATTCTTAGGCACATGTGTGAAATGCCATTTTAGTCTAAATTAAATGAATAAATATCCCTATGATATAAGTAATAAAATGAGTAAATGCATCAATAACCATATAAATGAGTCAATAAATAAATAAATAATACTGAACTCATCATTATAAAATATTATTCCATCGTACTCATTTTCAGAATCAGAATCAGAATGAGCTATTATTGCCAAGTGTGCTCACACACACAAGGAATCAGAACACACATACCAATAAGATGGCAACAATAACAATATTTTAACAATAACATTGTCATTTTGAAATAAATATGACAATAACATTGTCATATTTATTTCAAAATGGCTTTTTTTTTTCAAAATACTACTTCTATTTCATAATGAAACATTTATATAATAATGACATTTATGTCATAATTTCATAATTACATTTTGACTAAAATGGCATCCCATTTATGTGCATATGCTCATCAGCAAATCAAAAGCAAAACACAGTTTGACAGCAAAACAGGAGTGAATGCATGGGACAAAATTTAAAAATAGAAAAAAAAATACAAAGACAGAATGATACAACAGGGAGGAAATTTTTAGAGAGTGAGAAAATACTATATAGCAAAAATAGAGAAAAAAGGAGAGATGAGTAAACAATAAACATGGACATGGACCTTCTACAAACCATAGCTGAGCATTTTGCTTGATCTATGGAACTAGGTTCATCACAAAAACACTTCCGTAAGATTTCAGTAAATAGATGGCAGAGGCAGTCTCTTCTCCCATTTACCCAAACAGCAGGCAATTTCCACCAATTTCCCCCCCAAAAAACATGATATGTTATCACTGCTGCAATGTCCTGCCAATCTACAGCTCTGCAGGAGCCTTCATAACCCTCATTAACTGCCAACTTTATATTTCTGAGCAGAACAACACACTGCTGGCGAATCAGAGACCTGTTACTCGGCTGCTCCAGTACCGCAGCCACTTTTAGGTCATTCAGCAGAGCATTCGACTTCATTAAAGCAAATTGTATGTTTCTCTGGTTAGGAGGCACTCCAGCTACTTGTGGTTTAGAGTGGAAATAATTTTGGAAGAGTTACATCATACGTTGTGGTTCACTGACTTTAGCGAGCCCTAAACCTAAGCTAAAACTTCTCACATTCAAGTAAATGTCTAGCAGAAGTAAGTCAAGGTGACAGGAATGAGGTTCTACAAGGGTGTGTGGCAAAACATTGTCCAGATTATAACTCAAGTCAGGTCAAATTGACATACTGGTACTAGACATTCAAAAAGAGCTAGATAGTGAAAACCTTTTTAGCCTATATAGCCTTAAGATGATGTTTGATACTTTAACTTTGGTGTTAAGGTTGGAGTGGAAGAACTCGAGTGTCCTGCACAGAGCCCTGACCTCAACCCCACTGAACACCTTTGGGATGAACTGGAACACCGACTGCACCCCA
>CM040458.1:27451005-27469524 GCA_022758105.1 Pangasianodon gigas | reverse complement strand
ATTATTATTATTATCACCATTACATGGCAACAATAAAAAATGAGTCAAAGAATCCTTCTTTTGTGTGTACCTAAAAATGCAATGATTTAACCTTTGAGATCAGACCAGCAAGTACATCATTTACAAAGCAGCAAAATACATATTTTATACACTATTATTTATGATTCCTTCTGTTTTCATTTACTCTCATTCTTGGCTGTTTTAAATTTTGTAATAGCAGGGACAGAATGAAGAAAATAATAATGATATAAAATCTAAAAGTGCATAGTATTGTAAAAATAGAATAAATGTATGAAAGTAATGTATAAGTTATGTGACAGTAAAAGTTTAGCCAAATAATAAAGACTAGTTAACAGCAAAAGTTGTATATGTTTTAGCTATTTTTTTAGCTTTTTCTAATTGATGCTTTGGCAGCTGTTTGTAACTACAAGCCATGCCAATAATACCATTTGTATGTTAAAAAAAAGAAAAAGAGAAATGGTATGGAAGTGAGATAAAGAAAGAGGACACAGAGCACAAGAGACAGAGACGAAGACAGATGATGCATCTTAATCTTCTCCTTTAATGGTCCATTTGGACAGGAAATCACGGCTCACCCATGCCGTGTATTCGAGGCGTATCTGATCTGGAGGTCTATCAAACTGACAATCACAAGCATGTTCATCTTTGGTCCACATTCGTCCACCTACAGCGACGCATCAGTATTCAATCATGTCTTTTACCAGCTTATCATTCATAATATTATTAGAATTTATGTGTAATATCTACACTGAGTTGCCAGTTTAATTCAGTTTTATTCGTATAGCGCTTTCAACAATGGACATTGACACAAAGCAGCTTTACAGAAATAAATACATTCAGGATATAAATTGCAAATATGTGAATTTATCCCTAATGAGTGAGCCAGAGGCGACAGTGGCAAGGAAAAACTCCCTGAGAAGACATGAGGAAGAAATCTTGAGAGGAACCAGACTCAAAAGGGAACCCATCCTCATCTGGGTGACACCGGATAGTGCGATTATAAATAAATCCCTTCTATAACTGTGTACTATATGGACAAACAGTATAACCAGGAAATTCATTACAGTTTTCACATGAAGTGTATTTTGTTGAGGTTTTCAACTGTTCACTGATGGACAGTTTTCTAGCTACTACACCTGTACACTTTACAAATGATCAACGTATGTGAGAATAAATGACACAAAAGCCCATATTTACAGGAAAGTAATGGGCATTCTTCAGAAAATGTGAACAAAATCCTGAAAAGATTAACGCAGCAATCAATCAGGACAAGACCGTAAGTTCATACAGAGAGTACATACATACAGAGTATTGCCAAGGAAAAAATGAAGCAAGCTCCACAGCTATAGCTCCTTACAGAAAGACAGTTAATACAAAAACCTCACATGTACACTTCAATATACTAACATACACAAGTATATACTGTACATAAATGCCCGCTAGAGCTACAGTGTAGAGTACAAAAAAACTAGTACAATTCCCGAGAAACTCTTAGGAGGCTCTTGTTACTCTAGTTCTTGACATTAACCTTATTTCTAGTCATATTTACTCATTTCAAGCTTTGCATTGCCTTGTTCTAATGGCAGATAATGTTGCTAGAAATAAACACTTGTAATAAACAAAATTATCTGCCAATAGAATAAGAAAATTGCAAGCTTAAACTAAGTAAACATATCTAGAAATAAGCTTAATAATCTAATAAAGAGAAATATTAGTTGAATTTGGCTATATTCGAAATATTTTAATGTTCTAAGATATCTTTTTTTGCAGTGCATTACCAGGAAAGAGGATGACGTCTTGATGACTAATGATCTTACGACACACTGTCACCTTTTGAACATGTGAGCAAGTGAATATATCTTGAATAGCAACAGATTTATCTAACATTTCTCAATTTGGGACTACAATGAATAAAATATGAAATTAGTAATCCTATTTTATCTATTTTGCTAATTTCAAGTTTGACATTGTCTTGCTCTATTAGCAAAAATCTTTAACAGTTTCAAGCATATAGAAAGATGCAAAATTATTAAATTATCTGCCAAAAGAACAAGATGATTTCGAGGTTGGAATTAGGGGGAAAATGCCTAGAAACAAGCTTAATCATCTATCATAATCTTATTATGAGATATACTGTATTAGACACATTCATCTGTATTCAGGACATTCCTACTTCTTTTTTTTTATTTTTATTTTTTTGCTGTGAAGCTGCAGATATAAAACATGAGCACAATGAAATTAAAGGCTCAAGAAAAAAGCCTCAAACCATTAAAAAACTGAAGAAGAAATTTGTCTGTAAAAATGAAGCGATCAGGAATGAAGAAGTTTTTTCCCATTTGTTCTGAAGATAACATTCTTCTTTAGATGAACGGTACAAGATGATTTACAAGACGTATAAGATCGTTTATGAGCAGTTAATGAGCAGCAAACTGAGAACAGGGCATAAACAGCACGAAGACACCGGTGATCAACAAACTGTAAATTACACCAAATCCATTAACGTCCCATATTTTTAATATGAATCTGATTCGGAATAACAACGGTGACTTATCATTGTGTAGTATCTTATTCATCGCCAGTCATTTAAAAACTGCACTCATTCTGCATACGACTATGTACACATAATTCAAAGTAAATCTTTAAACCCTTCTTTAGTGTCTGACTAACGCAGATTTGCATTATTTGCAAATCAAAAAAACAAAGGCATAAAAATCATACTTTCAGCAGAACCATGGCCAGTTTCAAGGCTCTTGTAAGACGTTTTGTCTTAAAGTTTTAATCCTGTGGTTTATCAACATCTCAGTCATTGTGTTACATATTAGTTTTAGCTCTTGGTTGGTCATCACTGTCACCTCCGTCACCAGTGTTTCTCCTGAACCCCATTTCACTATGTGGCTCATCTCTGGAGCAAGAACTATTCAATTATCAACATAGTGAGAGAGCAAAATATTTAAATACAAAATGTCTCAGTTTAAAACAACGCATTCCTGAATCATCGACTGAGTAAAACACTTCATTATTTTTAATTTTTTTTTTGTTGTTGTTTTGGCAGGTTCAGGTTTTCATCACTTTACTTCCACATGGACAGATTCTCTGAAGAGGCTCCTTTTGTGTGTTACACAGTCCTCATTACTCGGATCACATGACCACTGTTTCCATGGCAGGCGTTGCCGTGGTGAGGCAGATCAGTATGGATTGGGACACTAACCGCTCGCTGTGTTTTGGTGCTCCAGCAAAAGAAAGAAATAAAAGAGGCATACACAATATACAATCGGGTTAAAAAATATCTGAAATGCATAACTATATGAGTCATCTTTTATCTAGTCTATAAACCTTTAGTAAGTAAATAAGTCTTGAACTACTTTTCAGATCCAATTTGCTATTTTTTCCACAAAACCCACAATATTTCCACTGGCCACCACTCCAGTACCAAAGGTTCTAGTTGGATAGCTTTTGGTACCTGCTCAAGACACCAACAGAGCTTGATCTTCTGAGCTCTGGTCTTCTGAGTTTGATCTCAACCAGTATAAGCTGGTTAACCAAATGGCAGACAAAGGAGCAGGGTTAACCACCAATATAGGTTAAAAAACATCTGCAATTTGTCATGTATGAGAAATATCTGATCTGGAAGTTTATACAATAGCAAATAAACTGCATGGATCTTGATATTTTCAGATCTAATTTGCTAGTTTTTTCCACAAATTACTGAATTCTTTGCCACCAGAAAACTGGAACTGTGCTTCTTCCATTTGCCACCCATCCAGCACCAATGGTTCCAGTTGGACAGTTGTTCATATCTTCTCAATCCTGGCAACAACAGTTAACCAAATGGCCAATCTGACAACAAAGCCAATCAGGTAAAAAAAAAGAAGAAATCTGAAATGTGTCAAGTATCTGAGTCGTATCTGATTTGGAAGTCTATAAAACAGCAAATAAATTGCATGGATCTTGACATCTTCAGATCTAATTTGTGAGTTTTTCCAAGACATACTGGATCCTTTGGCACCAGAAAACTGGAACTGTGCTTCCTACATTGGCCACCAGTCCAGCACCACTGGTTCCAGTTGGATAGTTCTTGATACCTGTTCAATACTGGCACCAATATTATCTAATCATCTGAGCTCAGGACTGCTTTTTTCTGAGTTTGATCTCAACCAATTAAATCACTTTTACTGTCGTCACTATGGTCAATCCAGTCATCTCTTAAGATGGTGGAACAATAGACCTAGATCCTTAACTAGAAACTAGACCTTCTCCTGTTTGAACTAGTTCTTGAGGAAACATTTGCTCATATATCACAAAGTCATGTCAGGATGCTATCACCAAAATCCAGCATATTTTATTTATTTGGGCTTAATAGCCTATTTGGATGAGAAAAGTTTCCCAGTGACAAATTCAAGGATAAACCAAAATAAAGTGTGTTAGTAAGGTGTTGGGCCACCATGAGCCAACACCAAGCTTCATTACTCCATGGCATCAAGTCTACAAGTCTCCGGAACTACACTGGAGTGATGAACGCTGTTCTTTTAAAAGATATTTGCTCAGTTGATGTTTTGATGATGGCAGTGGAGATCACTGTTTAACATAACACTCCAAAATCTCCCACAACTGGCTTGAGATGTGGTGAGTGTGAAAGTCACTGTATATCATTTACATCATTTTCATCCTCACCACACCATTCAGTCAGGCCTCGGGCCCTGTGGATAGGAGGCAGGGTCATCCTGGAAGAGACCACGCCCATCAGGATAGTAGTGTTTCATCGTAGGATAAAAATCAGTCAGAAAATCTGCAGTACTGATCTGATAAATAAAAAAACAGAGCTACCAAGTTTTTTTTTTAATTTGTCACCTGTTTGTATGTTTTATTAAGTATGTTTGTGATTAAAGAGATGGAAGTGTGACATGATGTATGCATTGTCATGACATAAAACACACACACATTTATAACCTGAAGTGTATTTGCACTCTGACATATCACTCTGATGTTTATTGTAATATTTTGTTACAGAGCTTGCGTCCATGCTCACTGGGTTTAATAATTGTGTACAAGGAACACAATAACTTTATAGCACAATAGCTAAAGCCATCAGACCTCCAATCTGTCTTCCACATGGACAGATCCTCTAAAGAGCCTTCTTTTGTGTTACATCTTTCCAGTACTGAAACCTTATCAGCTTTCTGTCAGGGAGATTTAATAATGTGTGTAAGCTTTTGTTTGGGGTGAACACATACATTACACAAGCTTTTAACATTAACATCCATGAACTGGCAGTCCATTCACAGCAAGGCCCTCGTATGCAAGGCCACGGCAGAGCAAAGTAGCCAATTAAAGCAGACTGAAGCTCGAACCCTGAGATTGTGCCAGGTCTCACAACTGAAGAGATGATAAAAACTTCAAGCAAAGAATATGAGAAAGCAAGAAAATTACAGACATCTACATCTTCCTACGTCTGATCTCTTCATTAAACAAGAAAAAAAAAAAACCTTCTCAGCTTCTATTTGGACAACCCTTGTATCCGCAGCTTATCCAAAGAGACATTTGAGAAAAACAAGATATTTTCTCCTTAAAATGTCCCCTTTCTATTTATATTTCCTCCTCATACTGTCCCCTTTCTCTTCAAAGTTCATCTTTAGACTTTCTCCTTATAATTCTTTCTCTCTCTCTCTCTCTCTCTCTCTCTCTCTCTATATATATATATATATATATTACTCCTTATTTCTCTTCATTCTTTCTCCTCATACTGTCTTCACATTTTCTCCTCAAAATGTCCAATTTTTCTAGTCACACTGTCTCCTTCATACTGTCCCCTTTTTCTTCATAGTTTCTCCTTCATACTGCCCCCTTTTTCGTCATCGTTTTTCCTCCTACTGTCCCCTTTCTCTTCACATTTTCTCCTCATACTGCCCTATATATCTCTTCATACTGTCCCCTTTTTCTCACCGTAGTTTCTCCTCCTTATGTCCTCGTTTTCTCACCAGTTTCTTCTCCTACTGCCCCCTTTCTCTTCATGTCTTGTCCTCGAAATGTCCCCTTTCTTTTCACATTTTCCCTGCCATACAGTCTCTGTCACTCTGCATAATGCCCCTCTTCTTTCTCTTCATCCTTATGCATCTCCTTATACTTCATTCTCATGCTGTCCCCTCTCACTCTCCCTTTTCTCTTCACATTTCCTCCTCAGAATGTCCTTTCTCTTCATAGTTTCTCCTCTCTCCCCGCGTCTTTCCTTACCCTGTCCTCTCTTCCCCCTCATCATCTCACTCCACCTCCCTACACTGTCCTCCCTTTCTCCTCATACTGTCCCCTCGCACTCTCCCAAAATGTCCTCTTTCTCTTTACCTTCTACTCAGAATGTCCTTTCTCTTCATAGTTTCTCCTCTTTTCTCCTCTGAATTTCCTTACACTGTTCTCTCTTTCCCCTCATCATCTCACCCACCCTCCTTACACTGTCCTCTCTTTCCCTTTATCATCTCACCCCCCCTCCTTACACTGTCCTCTCTTTCTCCTCATACTGTCCCCTCCTTCCTTGAGCATTTTAGGTCATGAAGATCCCAGCAGTGGCTCTCTGGCAGTCCTTGGATCTAAACTTCCTGTTAGGCAGAACTTCAGCCTCGGAGCTCCTGCTGTCCTTCATGCGCACTCGTGCCACTCAGCCTTCAGCTTACACAGGAAATAACCCAGAGAGTAGGCAGTATATGCCAAGTAAAAAGTCTCTATATGCTATAGAGCAGAGACCCTCATTAAAGCAGCGTTTCATGACACTGTAATAAATCCCGATCTGTGGAAAAGGTTTAGACGAGATTTCGAAATCTCACCGGCTCGGTTTTAAACGCTGGGCAATTTATAGAGCAATAACAGGACATATTACTCGCTCTCCAGCTCGCTATGTCCGTGCATTCAACATGTTACTGAAGAGGGAGAAGAGCCTCGAGTACACACACACACACACACAAACTGGGGTTCCTGGAACTCTCAACAGGCCACATCAACATAAACAAACACACACCCACACACAGTTGAGCTAATTAATGACCTCTCTGGAGAAGAAATCACAGATGAACTGGGCTTTAATAGAGCAGGGGGTGCTTGTTAGATGTTTTTATTTATATCAGCGAAAAAAGGATTAAAAACCATTCAAAGAAACCACGGCCAAGACCACAAGCAGCCAAAACAGGTGATAAAGAAAAAGTCTGACGTGCAAATCAGCGCAGCTGTGTGTATACATGCACGTGTATACGTGATTCAGAGTAGAGGATCTGGGTTAAACATTTTGAATCAGTAACAGGAAGAAATCGTTTGTTATCATATTACTAATTATGGTCATATTGTTATTTGTAACTTTTTTTAATTACAAAAAATATTTATTTATTACTTAAATGATTAGTTTCCTTATTTCCTATCTAGCAGATTTTCTAATTATTAGGATTTAACCTAACTCAAAACCATTTCTTGAAGTTGAGCCAGAAATATTAATACAAGGGGTTCAAAAACTTTTGACTGGCAGTGTAGCTCTTGGAATAATCCATCTGTTACTGAAACACTGGTGTAGCACCCAATTTTACTTTTTTAATCTGACCCAGTCATGTAAGTTTTTTTTAATTATTATATTTATTTTTCATTTTCAAACACCGTGAATGTTATGAACATGATTTCCACATCTTAAATTCATCACAATTACGCTGGTGTAGCGTAATTACTTTCACCCTATTGTCAGGAGATCGTAAGTTTGAACCTCGACTATGCCACAGCCATCTACGGTCATGAGTCAAGACAGCAAAATTGGGTGTGCTGTCTGGGTGGGAGGGGCATACTCTCTCTCCCCCTGTCAATCACAGCGACACTAGCTAATTGTGGGTGTCTGTGAGTTCATGTATGTAGAATAGGGCGGATAGTGCTTTCCTCCATGCATGTTACTCTGCCCTGTGATGCAGCACGAGCCGCAGTTCGAAAAGATGTGGTTGTGGTTGGTTGGCTCCACGTGACTTGGAGGAAGCACGTGTTAGCCTTCATCCTTTCCGGTTGGTAGATGTCATATGATAGGAGAGAGCTGGATGATGGGTGGTAATTGGGAGATGACCAAATTGGGGAGAAAAATGAGACAGGGTAGTTGGGGAATAAATAAAAGTCTTGAACATGAAAAAAGAAAAGTAACCATTTGTAAAATTACTAAGGGATGCTTGTCCTACGTCTCGTCACTTATTCTGCATTTTGTTCTTAGAACTAAGGAATATATGGCATGCTTTTAGACATCATGTGGAGATTGCTTAGTTAGATATTCTGATATGAGAATGTGCTAATTGTTTGAGTAAAATATTGCTAAAAAATTCCTACCTTCTCTTAATATTTACACACTTCGTAAGCGAAGGTTTTGCAAACACAAATCATAGTGAGATCATTTTTTTGAGATATTTATGACAAGTTTAATCTCCATTACTCATTATAGTATAGCACCTTCTTAACTTGCTACAGATATACTAAGAATATAC
Source organism: Pangasianodon gigas (assembly GCA_022758105.1). NCBI lineage: Eukaryota > Metazoa > Chordata > Actinopteri > Siluriformes > Pangasiidae > Pangasianodon > Pangasianodon gigas. Next base: position 27,461,020 of record CM040458.1, on the reverse strand, counting down.
AGAAATGTCCATGATAATAACATTTTATATGTGGAATATTGTTATATATTATCAGCACGTGTATTCAGAACATGCTGTTGGATCTACATTCATCCTTCATTACTGTTTCAGCTCTTAGCCATATGCTGTAGTGCTATGCGTTTGGTAACGCTGGCCTCTGTGGTGAAGTGAGCTTTATTACAACATGCAGTTCTGGTCTGGGAAGTGACCTGTTTTCTGAATGAACACAGAGGTCATTGTGTGGTGGGTCCCCTCTTTATGGAAATGACCCCTTTCTCCTAAAGAGTACCCCACCAAACACACACTCACACACACGTTCTGTCCTCACCACTACCACCACACACTTGATCATTACCCTATTTTCCTCTCCCTGCTTCTGCAGGATGTCTGTATGTAGACAAAAGCAAATCCGTCTGGGAGCGAGCTTGGCCACGCAGAACGTTTTGAGAAGAATGTATACAACGCCGATGCCAAAACCAAAACTTTGGGGAGCTGCAGGAAGATTTCAGAAGATGAGGTATATACTGGCAGGAAATATGCTGAACTGTACAACGAGACTCTCGGTTTGTACTGCACGTCTAATCTTAGCAGCAACAAGTAGCATCCATCAAGCTTGTGATTAAAAAAACCTCAAGCCATGCTGACATGACGTGAAGGACTATATGACCAGCCCTTCTGTCAGTACTCAGCCAGACACACTTAACTACAAGAGACAAGCTCCTTAGCCAAGCTATAGGCTTTTCCACTGCAGCACACCATTTTAGGCAATGTGGACTTTGGGTAAAATCTCTCTGTAGCCATGATTTTTCAGGACTTGTGGTAGTGACTCAACGGTTAAGGCTCTGGGTTACTGATCAGAAGATCAGGGCTTCAAGCCCCAGCACTGCCAAGCTGCCACTGTTGGGCCCTAGAGCAAGGTCCTTAACCCTCTCTGCTCCAGGGTACAGTATCTTGGCTGACCCTGCACTCTGACCCCAGCTTCCTAACAAGCTGGGATATGCAAAGAAAAGAATTCCACTGTGCTATAATCTATATGTGACAAATAAAGGCTTCTTCTTCTTCTTTTAAACCAGCTTGGACTAATTTACCTATGACTCGAGGCTTGACTGTGTGTAAATGCACACAGTCCAACCAGTCCTACCTGATTCCATGTCCAAGCAAAACCAGTTCATCCCTGTCTAATTTATAAAAAGTCCACACACCTACATGAATATCTGTACTGCTCACACTACATGACTTTTATCACTTCAGATCTGTTGCTTTGTGGCTGTAGCAGTGTGCACATTACACGAGCGACTGTAGACGAGGCTCAAACGCTACACTCGTCACCTGTAGAGATCCCCAACAAAGCTTGTCTGATCCACAACTCCTGCTTAGTCATGAAACCAAACACAATAGTTGTCTATCATGTGCTGTCCGCGAAGAGTGACTGGCTGTGATGGCTCGATTTTGTACAGAAACTAGAATAAAGAATAAGATGTAATAAAAAAAGAGAAAAGTGGAGGAACTGGTTTGTAAGATGCGGGCAGTTAGGATTGACTGTTCTGCAAAGAGAACTGCAGGTATAGTGCAAAGAACCATAGCTATTTTTATATCGTGCGTTGCTAGGAATTGTGGGGTTTTTTTGTTTTGGTTTTTTTTTCGCAGCTCTGGATGATAGAATTGCATTCAGGATTTTCTGTAGGACTTTCACTGGCTGTTGCTCATTGCTGTTCTTTCTACATGTCAAAGAGTTGCTCGCACTAAAAGATTCATCACAGAGAATTTCAAATGTTGTTTGATCAAGTTGGGGGGAGGGGTCGTTACAGTTCCCCAAAAATATGCTGTGTTTGACTAAAGCTCTAGACTAGGACAGCGTCATTGTTCACACTCACCTGCGTACTTTATGTACATCTGGAGAATTAAAAGCAACATCCACTAGATGGCACGTCAGAAACAAAACATCCCTGTTCATCAGGTTTCCAAGTCGAACTGTAATGTTTAGCGATTTCATGCACTGAGATGTTAAACACACTCACAAGCTCTGTTTCTCTTTAAAAACTTTCTGCCGTCATTGTGATTGTTGTCATTAGCTGCATCTCAAATCGAAAACATTGACCTTACATTCAAAAGTATTTACTAAACTAGAAAACCGAGAAGACTGGTACGCAACAGACCTTTCGGTAGATCTTTAGCTAGTTTGTTTAGTCAGTTGCGGACACAGCATTACATGGTGCTATAACCGCCACAACTATTAGTTGTTTATAATGAGTAGAATTAATTTCTGAGAGCATGCACGAGCGATGCTCCAAACAACCGCAGGATATCTTGTGTGTGCGTACACATAGTTAAAAGCTAGTATAATTCTGGCCTTAGTCTATGACAGGGTAATCATTGATAAAAAGTGCATTTGGCTGAATTTAACTAATCTCAGCCCAACTTCACTTCTAATTTATGTGTGTTACAGGGCAGGCTGGAGAAAGGCCGCAAGACTTCATTGATCCAGGCAACATGACTCATGGGCTTTTCATTACCGATGCATTGGATGAATATACAGCACCATCGCCCACAGGCTGTTTACAACGGATGGAAATCAATGCCCACGATGCCACACCGTGGGAATCTGATTAGGCTTTGAGTACCTGTATTCCACTCAATCATCCTCCCTCCCTCCCTCCCTCTCAGCCAGACTGCAGATACCGCGCTACTGTTTCAACCATGATGGCTCGGCTCTAAAATGGAGGACAGACAAAAGAGACTTAAACGCAAACCCACTTCACGTGCAGAGAGGTACACTCCACGCAAGATACAAAACCCATGGACAAAGGCATTCATGTTGGAAATGTCAGTAAATTCGTAATCATCTCTGAAGAACTGTTCAGATTGTAATTACGTCCTTTTGATATTAATTCTATGAAACATCTCACATGGACTCTCCTGAGCTGAAGAAGTGTATTGAAATGGAGGATGACTCAGCTACGTGCTGGTGTAGGTGTAGGTGTGGGAGGGAGGGGGTGTCGCTCTCACAATTTCTTATCTGATTTTCACCCAGTTGCTAGTTGAAGGACCAGCGACATCATGATATCGTGATCTGACAAAACTTCCAACCAACACCATGATGATCAGATAAATCCAGCATGCTAGCAAGCTTACAACTCAGGATCTGTACAAACATCAGACGTCTCAAACTGTACGTCTGAACGTCTCGTGCATGCTGAGCATCTGAGGTGAATGAGGGCGTCCAGCAGCAGAGTGACGCTGCAGAAATGTGTCACACACACACACACACACACACACACACACGGCTTCATCAACGATCGAGTGAGTCGACAGCCACTGATCTGTGGCTATGTGACATTGCACAAGAGCACGTTTTTGATGTTTTAGACAGATCTACATGATCTATAGCCATCTTGATCAAAGAACAGATATCTCTTCAAACAACCACCACCATGCTTCTTTGAAAATCTTGGGATAAATTGACCATGATTTAAGATTTTTTAGTCAGAGGATGAATTCAATGAACCTGTAATGGACTTCTGGTTTTTGTTTCAGCACCATTGATGCTGAACCTGAACAGGGTCGTTTTACCGGCTCTCCGCAACACACATACACACACACACACACGTTTGTCTCACCATCCTTTCATTGAAATAATTATTAATGCAGCTGATTAATTCTTAGGCACACCTAAACTAAACCCCAATCTCAACCTTTTGTTTAGTAAAAGCTGCAAGACAGATAGATAGATAGATAGATAGATAGATAGATAGATAGATTTTTTTTCTCGTGCAGATATTGTGCTTGTCCAGAAAGGAACAGATTTTTTTTTTTTTTTTTTTGATATTCCTATCTTTGTTGGCACATTTGGTCCCCACCAGGATATAAAAACATGCCAACACACACACACACACACACACATACACACACCCCAGATCACCACTATTCCTCCATATAGTCATACTTTTAAATAAAAAACCTGATCTCTTTACATAATGAAGCATATAGACCTGTGTGAAGATCTGATCCATTCAGATCCATTCAGAACATCTGTGATCTTTAGAGATCATCTTTAACCAACATCTTTCCAAAAAAATCTAAAAAAAATCTACCCTAAAAAAACCTTCTTCTGGAACTGAGATCCACACACACCCACCCCCACCCACACACACACACATACATCACCACACTGCAGTCTATGCAAGCACTTCACACGCATTCTTATGAATTGTCTATTCCTGGGACCTGATGGAAATCTTCTGCTCACAAAGAGACGCACTGCGTCCTGCAGGTGATTAAAGCTTCTGGATAAACAGACTGCTCAGAAGCTCTGCAGTGTATCATTATTAAACATGTGGAACATGCACTGATCATTTCCGCGCCTCTAGTGCGCCTTTAACCCCCGAAATGAATGAGGAGCTGCGCCTTACCTGTTCACGGAGTCCGCTGCAGACTGCACGACTCGGAGCGCAGTGACATGCAAGAGGCGGGGCGTCGGAGGACAAAAACCACGCCCACTCCGCCTACCTACCGTAAATAACCCGAAGAGAGAGCGTTTGAATTTTGGGTTTCTAGAATGTTTGATAGAGAATAGAAAACAACAACAGCAACACTACCATTACTACTACTACTACTACTAATAATAATAATAATAATAATAATAGCCTTATGGCTTTATGAAACACTTTATTTTACATTAAGAAAGCCCAAATAAATTGAAATCAGCATATAATACAAAAGAAAACACATAAACACATCAAGAAAAAAACAAACAAAAAACATTCATTCAAAAGTAAAAAGTAGCAAAAAATTAATAGTGAGTACTGATTTGCCTTTCCTGACCGGAATCTGGAGCCTATCCCTGGAAAACCAGGAGAATTTGCGCACACACACACACACACACACACACTCATTCTCTTCTAGGGGTAATTTAGTGTAGTCAGTCCACCTACAGGAATGTTCTGGAGCTGTGAGGAGGCCCTTATCTGAAGAAGGCAGTGCATGATATCTAGGAGAGTTATAAATGATATGTATGTCAGGAAGAGTGGGAGAAGAATCCTACTTGTGATAATAATAGGTTTAACACATTTGTGAAACTTAGCACACTAAATGTATTGTTGGTATAGATAGATAGATAGATAGATAGATAGATAGATAGACTTTATTGATCCCATGAGGGTCAGTAGCAAGATACAACACGTACACATACAAAATATAAAATCTAAAATACAATAAGTTAAATTAAATGTAGTAGTGCAGATATGGAACACAGTTGTAGATTTAACCAGATTTACATCAGTATAAGTACACTTGTGAAAACTGGCAGTGAATAATGAATATGAAGAACCTTGAGAATGTAGAATATGATGACAGCTTTCTAAATGATGGCTTTCTTGTAGTAGTGTAATGTGAAAGTGTTATCATCTGTCACACACAGGTGAGTATGAATTCAATTTGCCTTTTTTTCATTTTCTCCTAAGGGTCTGCAAAAGTATAGTGTTTTATTTTAGTATCAAATAATGCTGTTATACTGTATGGCAGTGCAAACCCTTTTTTGTATCGTCTTTAAATGAAATGGTAATTATCGTAATTAAAATTCTGTCCACAGAGAAAACCCCAGTTCTCGAGCCGGCTACTGGTGATGAGGTGATGACGGAGGAGGAGTGGAGTCTGCGTGTGGCCGAACTCAACAAACTTCAGGTTCCCTCATTGGATCTGATCATCGCACATCAATCCCAACATTATCCGCTGCATCAGCAGGTCAAGCCTGACTAAACCTGGACCATAGAAGGAGTGTTGTTTTAAATATAGGCTCCTTTAAGGGTCATATTAAGCCTGATGTCTTGTGCTGTCTCTTGCTATAAGTGGTCACTTAGGGCCACAACGAGACCCCATTTTTATTTTTAAAACAGATATGCAAAAAAAACACACACACACACACAATTTACTATCATTTAACAAAAAGGTTTATGTGTCAGTCTGTCTCAGGAGGCTTCCTTGTGGTGTGAAAAAAACAGAAACTGCAATTTATGTAACTAAATTATGCAATTAATGTAATTAATGTCAAAAGATTATGATGAAGCAGTGATCATGAAGCGTTCATATCTATCTGAGCTGGAAAAAAATACAAAAAGATAAAGAAACTGTACAGAAGAAACAGACCCAAATCACTGTTCAGCATTAATACTACTTTATTAGATTTGGTCAGTTTGTCTGTTTTCTGGCTTTCGCTTTTTCATGTAACTGAAGTGGAAAAATTTAGTGGCTATAACTAGCTAGTATCTAAAGTAAGAAGTGTCAGGCTAACACATCTTAAACTTAAAAACTTGTGTCCATGTTGATGTTATTAAGTTCATGTTATTTAAAACATGGTGTTGGATGTAATTCTGCCAGCAGTTGCCATAACAGAAAAAACTATAATTTTTGCATAATTTTTTTGTTGTTGATCCAATGCTTTATTTTTCTGTGACTGTTGTCACTACTAATTTTAAAATTTTTGTTAGTTTTGATGTTTAACAAATTCTTTGTAATAGTTATTTTTATTTACCTTAATTTTTAATACATTTATTTATTTGTTTGTTTGTTTTTTGTTTGTTTATTGTTTTATAAGTTTTAGGAAGCAAAATTTCCTATGACTTTTATAATCAGAAGGCGTTCCGCTAGCCAAAAATTATAACTGGGGTGGTCTTGGGTCTGTGGGTTTTTTTTTTTTGTTTGTTTTGTTTTTTGTGAAAACTTGACATTTCATATTTCATTTTGTGCAAAGATTTTATCTTAAAGCTTTTTTGTACTGCTTATCATTTTTATATAATTTGTTGTATATTTGGCCTATCATTACTGTTTTCTAAATTGATATGAAATATGATTATTAATTTCACATGAAAGCCCATGTGTCTTATTTACAGTGTGAACAGCCTGCGCTTGGAGGTGTGCACTTTGTAGCTCTGTAGATATTAATGTTTGAACTTGAGCAGGTACAGACAGAAACTGGAGAACTTTAACACTAACAGGATAACGTTTTAAACCTCTAGCCAGTGTATTACAGTGAAATATTTGCTGGTGTAACAGTATACAGAAGCATAAGCAGGCTTCAGTATGAGCCTATTCTCAGTGATTTACGGTAACTAACAGCGTTAACGGGGCTTTATGGAAGCCGAAGCTCCGCCCCCTGTGAACACACTCATCCTTTTCCTTTCACTTATTCAGCGTTACACAGCACACGGGCTTCATGAGTGTGTGTGTGTGTCTGTGTGTGTGTGTGTGTAAATCTATACAGTGCTATAGAAATGAACCTAAACTGACAGATTATTAATGTTTTAGGTCTAAATCAGATCATCTGCTCGAGAATATTCAGAATATTGAGAACAGAAAGGGCTTTTTGGTTCCCAGGAGCCTCAGTGTGTCTAAAATACAATAATATTCATATATTCAATTTTAATATATAAATTGACTGATTTATATTCTTTAATTTTTTTAAAGCCCACCTATTTACCCCAAAGTAGGTGTGCACATTTCCAAAAGATGAATTCTGTAAAATAAAACATTATTGATATTAAATATCAATGTTATGTTAACCATAGAATAGAATAGAATAGAATAGAACAATATAATATAGATAGATGTAATTATAAAATAGAACAGAATAGAATAGGATGTATTTTAACTGAGCAATATAGAATGTAATAAAATTGAACAATATGGAGTAAACTTTAATTTAATTTAACAATACAGAATAGAAAGGAGTAGAATAGAACATACTAGAACAATATAGAATAGAAGAGCATACAGTAGAATAGAACAAAATAAGATACAGTAGAATGATGTAGAATAGAATAGAATACAGTAGAACAATATAGAATAGAACAGAATAGAATAGGGCAAAATAGAATACAGTAGAACAATGTACAATAGAATAGAATAGAATAGAATAGAACAATGTAGAATAGAATATGAGTCTTTGCCCATGAGATCCTCAGATTGCTGGAGGACAGAAATGGAAGCTGACGTGGTCTTCAGCTGTTGTAGCTCATCCACCTCAAGCTCTGATGTGTGGTGCGTTCTGAGATGCTTTTCTGCTCACCACGGCTGTAAAGAGTGATTATTTAAATTACTATAGACTTCCTGTCAGTCTGACTTCTCTTATCAACCCTCCGGATGTTTTTTGTTTTTCGCACCATGCTGTGTAAACTCTGGAGACTGTCGTGTGTGAAGATCCACAGTTTCTGAAAAACTCAAACCAGCAACCACAAACACGAACAAATAAAAATACCGAGATGGTGGATAAAAATGTAGGAGTCACTTCTTTTTGTCACAGTGAAGAAAGAGTGGTTTATTTTCTCTCTCTCTCTCTCTCTCTCTCTCTCTCTCTCTCTCTCTCTCTGTGTGTGTGTGTGTGTGTGTGTGTGTGGATAGTTTCACTGACTCTCAGCAGCAAACCTGCTATTGTCAGAAAAAATAAATAAATAACACTCCACCAAAACACTACGCACGAACCCTAAATCAGAAACATGATGATACTGGATGATTCTGAACCTCAAAATAAACCCCAGATTCTCATATAAAAGACGCCTCCTGGGTAAAAAAAAAAAAAAAGCTAACATACACAACACAGAACATAAACTGGTCAAGTCGAACTGTGTCAAATAAACAAACAAACAAACAAACAAATAAATAAACAAACAAACAAATAAATAAATAAAGAAAGAAAGAAAGAAAGATTCTGTTGCTCAGCATTCTGTAAGGACTTCCTATATGTAATGTCTTTTTATTTTTCTTTCCCTCCACTAAGCTTAAAGCTTTTGATTTATTATTATGTCCGATTTATTATTTATGTCCATCGCCCAGTTAGACCCACTTACTGAGAACAAGGTGCGACAGAACAAAAGACTTCCAAAGAACTAAAAACATGCATTTAAATGTAATTTAGTTGGAAGGTAACAGGAACAGGGTTCACATGTATCACACCGATCAGTTTGTGAAAGATTATAACTTTAATGTGAAAAGATTTAGACCTCACAAAGGTTAGTTACTACAAAATAATGCTTGATAAACACTTCATAAGGATTCATTAGGCACTAGCACGCTTAGCTAATGAGTAATCGCTAGTCAAGTGACTGTAATCATTTGACTGAAAAGCTTTCAAAAGTGATTTTTAGTGTCATTTATTTATTAGTTTTATAAGAATAAATGGAGTCTAAATTCAAATAGTGATAAGACAAAAAAAATCAAAAGGTTTTACTTTTCTTCTGTTCTGATGCCAAGGTAAAAATGGTCACATGACTTAAAATCTAGTCCCTGATTGGACGGATAGATTTCAAAAATCAACAATTGTTGCATAAGCAAAAACGTTCAGCTAAAATGTTTGATGTATGAAGTCGCTAAAGTCAAACGTTGCTTTATTGCATAATAAATATTAACACTTGCATCACCAAAGCTTTGATATAGACTGAGAACAGGTCAGAAAAATAACAACAAAAATAAATAGATAGATAGATAGATAGATAGATAGATACAAAAACAGTCAAAAAGACCAAACACTAGTCATGAACTCTAAGAGTCTAGGAATAAAACAGAATACAAGTCTTCTTTATTAGTTTTGCACTCGAGCTACAATGCTAACTTAGCTAACAAGAAGGATTAAAGCGGCCAGCATGGCGTCATGCAAACTGTGTGGTGAAATCATCACACACTCATCGAGATGTTCAGTGTCTCAGATTTGTGTGTGTGTGGGGGGAACAGTTGTAGCTCCATCTTGAAGCTGGAATGAACGTCTTCATCAGCAGATAATTTGGTGTCAGTCCACATCAGCATCAGACTCACAGACAGGAGTCATGGATCAAAGTACAAGATGCTAATACAGTTCAACCTTCAACCCACGGGGTTGTGTGATGAAGCTGAGTAACTGCTACTACTCTGAAGTTCATTTCCTATAACGGCACATCCTGAAGTGTTTTATTCCTCTTACACCACAGCAATTTTATTTATTACGTCATACTTTTTATCCATTTATTTATATATATATATATATATATATATA
>CM040458.1:27415356-27450905 GCA_022758105.1 Pangasianodon gigas | reverse complement strand
TAGATAGATAGATAGATAGATATAGATATAGTTGTAGTTGTGGTTGTGGAACATGCACAAAACAATTCTTCCCTGTTCTCACTTACGCTATAGGAGCTATAAACAGTCGTACCCTCAAATTCCTCTCTTTTTTTCCTCTCAAAAAGCTAATAAGACAAAAAACACAGTTTGTCATGTTACCAAGAAAACCATAAAGCATAAACATTGTCAGAAAATTCATCAACATCTTCTAACCAATCAGGCGTGAGCATTCAACAGTGCTGTGATATAAGGACTTGCTGTTTTATGAACAGGGTGTGTTACTGGTGTATGTTAAGGAGAGTGTGTGAGATAAGGTCAGATATAAGGTTTGCACGATGCATCAGACACTAAACCTGTCTTGGCTGATGGATTACATTAGCAGTGAGAGAGAAAATGGTGTATGTATCATGTTCGATTTTATGAGATCGGTGTCTATTCTCTTCTTCACACCTTCTGATGTGCTGGAAGTCTCTGTCGTCTTCCTGTGATTTCTCAGAGGAGTTCCTGAAAAACCCCTAAAGCTCAAACTCCATCAAAACTTCCCTCACACAAGCAGGATGGAGACGGTTGTGTTGCCATAGAGATAAAGCTAAAGAGGTGAAGCGAGTGAGTGAAGCCTGGATCTTTTCATCCTCCAGCAAGTGAACTGGGTGAAGTTCACATTTAACACTCAAGAGCTCGCATCTTTACATGCACCGTGTCCCTGAGAGTCAGAGAAAGAGTCGGACTCACATTCAGCAACATTCACAAGACACGAGTGTGTGTGTGTGTGTGTGTGTGTGTGAGTTCTCTGGTTCAATAATGTTTTTAAGATACCTTTATTGATTTCGCATCAGCTGCATCACAAAAGGGCCAAACTAAAAATATAAGAGAAATAAAAAATTAAGATCTAATTTTTATTATGAATAAAATTATTGTATGAATATCTTTACCATTTTTCTTCACTGCAGTTGTTTGTTTTAAATTTTTTTTTAAATTTTAAACACTTTAAATGTTCTTATTTATTTATTTATTTATTTATTTATTTATAAATCCTTCTATCCATATGTGTATTGTTTATTTTTATTCTTTGTGTAATTTTATGCTATTTTTAGGTAAAGCTCTTGTAAATTTGACTAGAAAAAATTCAAAAGTGCTATATTCATTGATTAATAAATTAATTATTATTATTATTATTATTATTATTATTATTATTATTATTATTATTATTATTATTATCATTGTTGTTGTTGTTGTTGTTACTATTAATACATTTTAAAACCAGTAGAGGAACATACATTCCCTTTGGTAGTATGCATTGTATTATTTCCTTGATAATTTACTCAATAGTTAATAGTTAATTTTAGTTATCCCAAAATATTGTTCTGACTTTTATTCTAATCTGAAAAATCACTACATTTATCTTGACTCAATGCGTCACTCCACCAAAGTCTCATCTAACAAACTTCAAGGAAAAGTGCACCCTGATATTTCAGTATAAACATTAAATGTTTATACTGAAATATTTGTAATGTGTTTAGTGATTCTGGTGCTAATTTATTGAAAGGTGCTGTATTTTCGTTATTTTGGTGAAACGTAAGCGGTTGTGTGTCATGCTGATGTCACAGAGTGGAGTTTAATAGGAGGAAAACATAAGAAATTACAGTCTGGTTTCACGGTTAGCTCCTTAAAAAAAAGTACAAGTGCTTCTTTTCTCACTCACTGTTTTCCAGCCATGTCAAATTCAGCACCAAATTAATGAGAAATCCAACACTGAAGTTGTGGAGATGTTGGTGCAAACACTGGACTCAAAGTCCCAGGATGCAATGCAGCTATACTATGCACAGTTACAGCAGAGACTCGGGTCAACTAGTTAGCGATCTACGAGTGGTACTAGCATGAACGTTGAAGCTTTGGAAGCTGATCTGTTTGAGCAGAGTGTACTCTTTAGGTAGAGATGAAGAGAAAGCTAAATCCCACTGCATCACTATCAGCACGGCATTGTGGGTAATGTAGGAAACCATTAACTAAAGTGAAAATAGATGAAATGTAGATGAATGAAGTTTAAACTACAAAAATTAACGTAGTTGCAAATTACATTATAAAATCAGTAGTGGATGCAACAAGATTAATATGGAAGATGATTTTTTTTTCCCTTTAAGATGGCACTAGGGAGTCTAAGGGTGAGGACAAGTAGATGAGTGGAGTGCTAAAATTGGTATAGAAATAAAATTTCTTTTTCTGGTTAAAAAAAATATCTTTTATAGAAATCACAGAGATTTTGTTAAGTTTGTTCAGTGTGTTGGCAACATGTATGAAACGTGTGTGTTAGATACTCTACAGCTGCAGTCACCTCTGAATAAACACACACACACACACACACACACACACAGGCTCTAATGTGAGGAGGAATGCGTGTCTTTCCCATCAGCATTTCCTGTAGAGATTTATAGATAAAGCTTCATAACAGTAACCTAATCTCATTTCCCGCATACATTCTCATGACATCACCGAGGAAAACATGCAGCCTGCTGCAGTCAGACTTCTTACATGTTTATTCATTCATCACACACACACACACACACACACACACACACAGCACCAGCTGCACTGACACAAAAGTACAGCAGCTCCATTACAGCAAACAGGTTTTTCATCTTTAACTCTCACACGTCTTCAACATGTAAACGGAAATAGCCAATTATAGATATAAATATTGAATCGTATTATTTTTTAAATATATTATACCATATACACATACTGTATATACACATTATTTATGTATCTGCATGATTTTATGTATTGCACTGCTGTCGCCTGACTGGCTGATTGGATAATCGCATTAACATGCAGGTGTTCCTAATAAAGTGGCTGGTGAGTGTATATACAGTATTTGCTTGTTTTATTTCATATGTGACTCAGCAGCGCTGCTCTGTGGCCACACACTCATAACACACTCATACACAAACTTGAATTTTTTTTTGTTTGTGTTTACAGTATAGCTTTCGTCCTACATTTTATATCAAATACCAAATTCTACCAAAAAAGGAATTTATTTATCGAATTTTAAAAAAAGAAGTTCCTATTATGTTAACAAATACTGAATCTTAAATTACAATATTAAACTAGATTTAAAAAAGTATTTGTTCTCCCAGGCGTTTGAGTTTTTAATTTCTGTAGTACCAAGTCTTCTGTTTTGTCCTGTTTTTAATGCTTTTTATTGTTTTATTCTTTTATTTCATTTTATTTTTATTTCATTTCATTGTTATTCGGAATAATGACTTTATTGTACCGTGCTTTGCCCGACACTTGACATCTTTAAATGTGCTGTACAATCAAAGGTGACTTGACTGTATTAAAATAAAACAGTTCTTTATGTCCTTGCCCAGTATCCTTACGCCTTATCATACTGTCACATGGCATATCTGATGTAGCGTAACAGCTACTGTATTATTATACACTGTATGTTAGATTATTTCTTATAAAAGCATGGTCTGGAGTGTGTTATTCTGCTTAAAACACAGCAATTTGCCAACACTTACAATGTTTTATTTATTAATGAAGGACACGTCACATATTTTAACGGTTTATAGTTAGATTTAAGGAGTTAGTTCCTTTTCTCACCTACATTACAACTGCGATAAGCAGTCATTCCCTCATCAGCCTCTCTCTCTCAGTCTCTCTCTCTCTCTCTCTCTCTCTCTCTCTCTCTCTCTCTCTCTCTCTCTCTCTCTCTCTCTCTCTCTCTCTCTCTCTCTCTCTCCCTCTCTCTCTCTCTCTCTCTCTCTCTCTCTCTCTCTCTCTCTCTCTCTCTCTCTCTCTCTCTCTCTCTCTCTCTCTCTCTCTCACTCTCTCTCTCTCTCTCTCTCTCTCTCTCACTCAAAAAAAATCCTGAAGACTTTCCTGAGCTGGGAAACTTTAACTGTTATAAAGTGCTGACACCTGAGACTGTGTTTATTATGTTAAGTAAATGTTGCCTTACAAAAAAAAAAAAAAAAAATGCCACTGTATCAACGATTTTCTTTGTTAAACAGGGTTTGTTTTTAAATCCACTTATTATTAGTCTTAGATTACGTGAACATCCATACGTGTGTATGAGCTGTTTCTATAGAAATAACGTATAACGTATTAGAACGAGTGCATTAATATTAACCTATCATTCAAGTTAAAGCTGAAGCTGTTGTCCAAGCCGTGCACTAATGCATAAATAATGCACACATTCTGACCAATCAGATTTGAGAATTCAACCGCATTGTGGCATAAAGAACATATTGTCCTACAGTCCCGCTCTAGATCCATCACACTGCTGCAGTGAGTAAAAGAAAGCAAAGCCATGAGACTATGTGAAAGTGAAATTTGGAAAGCTGTGATAGTTTGCTGTGCTAGTTTTAGTGGTTGGTGTTAGACTGTGTGGCTGGAGCTCTTACACTCTGTGGCTAAACCTACTGTATGTGAACACCTGACCGTCACCTGTATATGTGCTTCTTCCCCAAACTGTTACCACAAAGCTGCAAACACACAATTATCTATAATGTATTTGTATTGTTGAGTAAGATTTTATATTAAAGTAGACTGTTACAGTTCATGTGTTTTGTTTTTTTTCCCAATGAAGTCCAGAGTCTGCTTAATTTCATGAGGTATGTCGATTTACTGTCCAACAGGAGGAAAACAGTCGGCCATTTCTCCAATGCAAAGTTGAAATCCTAAACCAATGCTAAGCCTATAGCTTGGGAAAAGCATACTACATATTTAAAAACACTTATTTAAAAAATAAATATATTACATTACATTAAAATATGTTACAAAAATGTAGTAAAACCATGTATGTTAATAAAATATATAATAAAACCATGTTAAAACTCTGTAGCAGAGAGGTGAAATAAAAAAGCATCTCAAAGTATCATTCAGCAATGATGGATTTACATCTGATTTATCAGTGTGATGTCACTTCCTGCTCCGTAGCCCTCTGCTCCTATAGTGCACAGGTGAGAGGATGTCTGTGTGAACAAAAAATCCCAGATTCATTTCATCAGTCTGAACCATAAGGAGCTCAAAATAAAGGAGTTAATAAAATAAATTACAAATGAAAAAAAATTACGGTTTAAACGAACAGTTTAACTGACGTACCAGTGTGAGTCGGTGTTGAAGTCACTTTGCACTTGTTGTTCTGTGTGTGTCCAGCAGGGGGAGGTGTGTGAGTATTACAGAGGGACAAGACGCTGTTCTTACAGCTGCCGTCTGACAAACTGGACTCCATCTCCTCGTTCTTTGGCCAGAGTGCATCCTCTGCCTTAAGTGCCTCTTCGTCACATCTCAGAGTCTCCTCGTCAGTCTTAGACAGCGGGAACACGCGTCTCTCCCAGGGCGGCTGAGGCTACGTGGACGTGGGGAACAAATATGTGAATAAATATGCAATGTAGAGACAGTATCATGCAAAGGCAGTTGATTGGTTGCTACTGAGTTAGGGAGCAAAGCGTCAAATCAGGGCTGTAGCAGCCATTTTAAAAGCGAGGAGGACACAGCTGTTAGTAAGTAACTGGAACCAGTTTAAAAAAAAAGCACATAACAGCACTTTTAGACATAATCCTTTTATAAATTCACTGCCTGATGTCCACATGGCTGACAATTTCACTGTTAATTTGCTGCTCAGTGTTAAAAATATAAACAGTGTATTTAATCAATTTCTAATTATAATCACCATTAAGATTGTTTGTTAAGTGTTAAATTCGACACTTAATTGTAGGCGTATATTTAAACTTTCTGGGTCACAAATAACTGCAGTTCATACTGGATAATCTCTCAGGATTTTAAAAAGCGTGTAGTGTTATGCTGCGAACGTGGTGCCTTCTGAGTTGTAATAACATCATTTCCCACCTCAGGAAGTTTGACATACAAAGTGGGAAAAGAAAAACATCGACATCAACATTGACAGCGTGACATCGACAGCGTGTCTTTTGCTTGTGAGAGCACGTAAAGCTCATAAATCGCTACTTTAACTGCACTTTTACACTTACAGGCCTGAATGGCTATTGGTTCTGTTCTACTGTAGTGAACTTCAAACATTCATGCAACATTTTGGACTTAAACTGCAATTCAGCAACAACAGCAGACAACAGCAAGTAGCTTAGCAACAAGCTAATGATGACTATCTTAGCAATAATCTAATGATGATTATCTTGTCAAAACAGTGATTATTATGGTCAGTGTTATAGATTTAACCAAGTATTGTGTCTGTATATTAACTGATCTAAATCTACTGCTATAAACTCATTGAAAAGTAGAGAAGGGGGACTTTACACTGTTCACAGTGTGAGCGGCCATGTTGATTTGACATCACTCTGTAAACGGGGAAGAAACTGGTAGCTGAGAAGACTACCCCAAGCTGACGAGTTGAAATTGCTAGTTGAGGAGATGTTTTCGGTGGTTTTTACAGGTTGTACGCGTGAAATTACAAGTTGCAACCTCGCTTTGAACGCAGCATAAGTATCCTGTACGCACTCGGACCACGATCACTGTTATTCCCAGGACTCCTCAGTCTCTTTGTTTCTTACACTTTTCTCTACAAGCTTTCACCCTGAGCCTGAAGCTCTCAGACAGAGCAGCAAATCAAGGTGTCTGTGGCACAAGCTTTTTGTCTGTGCGGGTCAGTGTGCCTAGCATAAGCAGCTGACTTCAATGCCAGGCAGAGGGTTTGTGTGTGTGTGTGTGTGTGTGTGAGAGAGAGAGAGAGAGAGAGAGAGAGAAATGGTGTGGAGGGAAGCCATCACCTTTTGACATTTACTACTGCATGACGGAGATAAAGGAGCTATAAAAATAGATCTGACACTACAAGGGCTGCAGGTGTGTGTGTGCATGTGTGTTTGTGTGTGTGTGTGTGTGTGTGTGCACCAGGCTCAGGACAATCAAGCCAATTCGTCAGACAGATGCAACACAATCATCCACAGTGCTGCTGAAGAGTCCTTCAGAGATAACGGCTCACGACAATACACACATACACACAACACACACTGCTCGACACACACACTGCACACACAATACTAAAGACACACATGACCACACTATTCCTATTCAACTAGTATCCATTAGCATTAGCACTGTATGGTGCATGCTATAATCATTCTCACCTCTCTTTCCTCCATGTTGTTCTGTGGTGCGTCTGTAGGTGTGCTGCACGTCCATGACATTGGTTCACAATCAGACGATACATCCGTACTGCTGGAAAACCTGCGTGACAGGAGTGGAGATGAAGACAGACACTGGGAGAGAAAAAAAAATAAAGTACAAGGCAAACTACTCTATATACAGTACACACCCTTATCTTGTAATAATCTACCAAATTAAAGAAAAAATCAGTAAAAAAAAATGTCTATTCTTAAACACAAACTCAGAATGTAGGGTGAAAACCTAATTACGTGAAATTGTTTATTACACTTTATTATCATACACAACTTTTTGTGTTTCGTTCATTACGGCCGATAACAAAGCCTCAAAATCAGTGCAAGCTCGTCCAGTGTAACCTTTTTGGTACCTGACTTTAAAGTTGCATTTTAGGACTTTTTTTTTTCTGGGGGTTTAATGATGCATCACGATGAAAAATGTGCATCGTGGAAGTCAGCATTCTGTTAATTATGCCTCTAATGCAATTGCACTGTTTGAACACCAGAGGTCCCAATCTGCACAACCCATAGAGTTCAAATATATAGCGCACATGCTGGTCACATGACCGCATTCTTTTGTGGACAGCCTGCGCCATTACCAGGAATCATCTGCACTTGTGAAGGGATCGATAGCTCTGGATCATAATGTCTGACACATTAAAGGTTATATGGTTATACAACCAGATTATAACAGTTAAAAAGAGCTCTTCAGTAGCTTTCAAACAACATGGAAGTCATAAAATCAATCAGAGAAATCGGGCATTTTAGCCTACTTTGGAGCTCTATTTCCTGTTAAAATGAGATTAGAGACTCTTTATTCAATCAAATTTTTGGGAGAATTTATACATTTACTTATTGTTAAGATATGAACCCGTAGTACATTTTGTTTACAATATTAAACACTAAATTAATTTAAAGTTAAATATAAACATAACTAAATATAAAGTTTTACACAGACATAAATACACGTTGTTTTGCATTGTTTATTTAAATTAGACAAATTTTGGTCAAAATATTCTGGGTATCAAATTGAATTGAATCGAGAAGCCAGTATCGTGAATCGAATCGTGACTGGAGTATATCATTACACCCATATTTTTTTTTTTTTTTTTACTGAAAAATCGCCGACCAGGGCTGTTTTAATGAAAGAAAAAAATTATTTAAAAAGCAGCTAATGTAACCCACACACTGTAACTATAAGAATGCTTTAACCAGTCTTAGCTACTATGCACTAACTAACTAACCTAGCTTGCTCTCTGGATTAGATTATTATTCTCAGTAAAGGATATGAAATAAAGATTACTGTAATTTGGTTGTGTGTCTTCACTGTAGCTTTGGAGGCAGAAAATCAAGAGAAATGATTGTCCCAAAAATACACAAACTGTTATTTTGAGTGATACTGCAACATCATAAAAATGTAAATTTCTTCATATTCACTCAGTAACAAGACACATTTTTCACCAACACTTACTATATGTTTGTTTTTCTTGTTTGTCCCACCCCCAACTTGCAACCTGATTGGTCAGGAGGTTAAAAAAAATGCTGCACATTACTCAGAGTTTTTCTGAAGCTCTGCTTTGGAAAAAAGAAGGCAGCAGCAAATCTCATGTAAAATGTGCTGGCGATGGAGCGCAAGAAAGCACCCTCAGTTGCTCTCTTCTTTGATTTCAAACACACACACACACACACACACACTCTCTCTCTCTGACCTAGTCCTATGTGTGCATCTCCTGCCCTTTTCCCAGGAGCTCCAGCAGAGTTTCTCACTGTGCTCGTAGCTCTGGTGTCGCTGAATAAACACCTCATCTGATAGAGACTCCACCTGAGGCAGCAGAAAAGAAGAAGATACACTTCGCACATGTCCTCACTTCTGAAGCCTAAGAGCAAAGTGCATCCAGATTACATGATTTGGCTCAAGATAATTTCCAAACTTCCATTTTTCCAAATTTCTGTTTTTTTTCCAAACATAGTTGATCATCTAAGACATGCAACAATTTTACAATCTTTATTTCTGTCACATGACTACGATTTTAAAAAGCCAATGTTTATTACAGAGATTGAGCCAGGAATATAAATGTTCATGCGTATAGATAACTGTCTGTACCTTCTCGACATCCTCCTCCACCTCTTTCTTTACAAGCGGCGAAAGCTCCACTATCCTCCAGCTGAAGGAACACAGAAGACATCAGTCATAAAAATATATGCTTATTAGACATGTGCTCGTATTATACAAGTTATCTCAATATTCTCTATACATGGCCTGCTATTTTAGCATGTACACTTTAAAATAGCATTGCTATTCTTGCATTATATATCAACACAGTGCCAAGAATTTAACGTTCCTCAGTTTAAATAGCATCCATTAAAAAGCATGTGTTTTAGGCTACTCGTTATAACGTTAGCGAGTAGATTTTAAATGAAGTGCTTTAACTGGCTACATTAGTTAGCTTAGATTGCGTATCGTTGCAGTGAAGAGAGGGTTTTGTTTCATTGCAGAAAAGCACTTCTATACAGCTGTAAGTAAAGTATGTTTTATTTTTTTATTGTTGTTATGACTGATAGCAGCTGATCATCAAGAACAACATACTGGGTAAGAGCTGTTATTTTCACTCACCTAGCATTTTTGATAGACATTTTCCTCTCACCTAGTCAGTATTTGCTGCAGTGAACAATGAACCCCTTGTACTGAGTTTTATGTTTAAATGTTATTGCGTTGGCGTGAATTGCACTTTGACTGGTACTCTCACATGTCTGCACACTCACAAATACCTCTGTTTTATCAGGTTACTGATATTGTAGAAAGATGCTGTAATTCCTCCTGTTGATATTTGCTTTGCTTTGATTTTCATCATTAATCGTGAAATATGTTCAGATCGCTGTCACTTTGTGTCGTCTGTTCATTAGTGCAACAACGTACCCTAGGCTTATGTCACAGAGTATCACCTGGTATCAGATGATGGTATCAGCACAATTTTTAAGAATACAAGTATAAGTAATTGAGCATGGTATCTCACTGATACCTGATACCAGTATCGTTATTGATGCATTCCTAATAAAGACTGTCCATTTGGAAAGGCAGGATAAAGTCAGCTGTCTCCTAATCTAGTTTATATTGAATTTAATGTATGATTGCAATCCCACAGACCATTCACAACATAAAGGAAAAAGGTACACTGTATGCGGAAAAGTATGTGGACCATCACACCCATATGTGCTTGTTGAACATCCCGTTCCAAATCCATGGGCATTAATATGGAGGTCACTGCTATAATAACCTCCACTCTTCTGGAAAGGCTTTCCACTAGATTTTGGAACATGGCTGTAGGGATTTGCCCATTCCACCACAAGAGCTTTAGTGAGGTCAGGCATTGAGTCAGGCTTGGCACGAAGTCAGCGTTCCAGTTCATCCCAAACGTGCTCAGTGGGGTTGAGGTCAGGGCTCTGTGCACAACACTTGACTTCTTCCACTCCAAACTTGGCACACCATGTCTTCATGGAGCTCGCTTTGTGCACAGGGGCATTGCCATGCTGGAACAAGTTTGGGCTTCTTAGTTCTACTTAACAGAAATGTTAATGTTACAGCATACATAAACATTCTAGACAACTGTGTGCTTCCAACTTTGTGACAACAGTTTGAGTAAGGCCCACATATGGGTTTGATGGTTAGGTGTCCGTAAACTTTTGGCCAAATAGTAGTTCTGTTATGGTGTGGGGGCATTTAATTATTTGACTGTCATGGTTTGGCTCCACTTGTCCTCTTAGAGTGAAGAATCATTGCAAACCAATACAAAGTTCTTCTGACTGATTATCTTTATCCTGTGATGAAACATTTCTATCCTGATGGGAGTGGACTCTTCCAGTATGACTCCACCCTCATCCACAGCACATGAGGATGAATGAAAAATGATGTAAAAAAAAAATGTTATGGCTTCCAATTGTGGGAGATTTTGGAGTGGCGTGTTAGACAGCACTCTCCACCATCCTTCATCAATTCACCAGTTTAGGGAATATCTTTTGGAATAAATGGTGTTCGTTGCTCGAGAACAGTTCCAGAGACTTGTAGAGGCGCTGAAGCTGTTCTGCTGTTCTGGTGGTGTCCTGACCAGTTATTAACACACTTTATGTTGTTTTTTTCTTTTAATTTGTCACCCATTTTTATAAAAGAACAGTTCAATAATACTGTATACCATGATACCTGGGTGTGGGAATGTCCTTATACTGCAGCTTCTCCACTGTGGTAGAGGCAGCCAGAGACATCGGGACGACTATGTTGTTTATGTTGTAGACGCTTTCACCGTTTCTCCTGCGTATTGGAAACTGTGAGGAACAAACCACACAGGATTCATCTCCCCCTGCACCACTGAGTCAGTTCACACTAATGAAAAGCATGGGCATAACCTGTCACCTAATCCAGTACTCATTATAACTACAGAGTATAGTTTAGTAGTAGTAATAAACACAGGTATTGTGTACCTGTGACTTTCTCTGGTGTAGGTTTGTGCGATGGGGTGTGAGCACATCCTCTGTACTGTCCTCAGCACTGGGAGAAAACATGTCAGGCTGGGACACACACATGTCTGCAGAACAACAATATATAGCAGAATCATAGCTACATTCAATGTCCATTGTATCAGCTATACACACCATATAGATCACACTGTAGGTGTATAATTACTGACTATGTTTCTGTAAATGACCGAACAGAGAGTGAGTCGTACCGACATCTGTCCGGCGCTGGCGTCGTCTCTTCACTGTCCGCCTGCAGGTCTGTGTGGGCATCTCCTGAGTCGGTGTTACTTCGCTATGCATCTGTGCAGCCTGGAGCTCATGTGTGCAATCTGTAGCAGGACATTTACTTATACACTAAAGGAATAAAATCAGCTTCAGACATTTTTCCCCATTAACCCAAATATAGTTTGGATGAGCAAATATCTCATCCAAAGTCTATTCCTGTGCAATCAATGTGCATTAGATTGTCACCTACATTAGGTGTAATGAGACACTTTGTAAATCATATTTTTTAGCCAAAATCATTCCTTTAAAACAGCTTAGAAACAATTAGCACAGTAAAGTGTGTACAAGCACAAACACCTGTTTTTATTCAAGCAGTTCTCAATATTAATCCAAAATTTCACCGAGTTGTTATTCACTATTATACTGCAGTGCTGTTGAAATATTGATTCTGATTGGTGTTGATTCATTTCTTTTATATCACAGTGCGGTTGAATTCTTGAATCTGATTGGTCAGAACATGTGCATTATTTTCGTATAACAGCATGGCTCTGAAAGCAGTTCTGGCTGTAACGTGAATGATAGGTTTATGTTAATGCCCTCGTTCTAATACATTATTGTTTCTATCGCAACAGCTCATACATGGGAACTTGTTTGGCAGATGATTCACAGAATATAAGACTAATAATAAGCAGATTTTTAAAAGATGTTTTTTTTTTTTTTTTTTTTTTGAGAGAGAGAGAGATTAGCGAGAGAGAGAAAAAAAGAGAGAGGCTGTTGAGGGAATGATTGTTTACACATGTAATGTAAGTGAATACAGGAACTAATTTGTCTCTCGGATGTTTCACAACATTAAATCTAAATATAAACTGATGTGTTAAGATATTTCGCACATTAATACATTAAACATTGTAATCATTAGCAAATTGCTGTGGTATAAGCAGAATATCATACTCCAGACCATGCTGTTATAAGAAAACAATTCACTTCGAAGGGTGGCGGCACTCCGCACGCGCATCATGCTGCATCACACCCTCCCCCCGGCATAGATTATTTTTGTATAACAGCACGGTCTGGAGTGTGTTATTCCTTATTTATAATATATAACAGCACCTCTGACAATAGTTCTGACTACAAGACAAATAACGGCTTTATGTTACTGTGCTCATTCTAATACATTATTGTTTCTCTATCTGTGTAACAACAGGAACGTGTATGGTGGACATTCAACATAAACAGATTTTTAAAAAATATGTTGTTATATAACAAAGACGTTCAATGTTTTTTTAACGTTTATGGAAGGAATATGCAGTGTCAGGTCTTTGTAACAGTCAGTAAGTTTTCCTCCACAGGAAAGTCTTCAGGATAGAGGAGTTTACACTTTTGCGGTTTCTCTGTAACATGACAAGCTGAATTGATTTTAAAAAGTTTATATACATTGAACACTGATGAAAATGTTCTGTTTGAAGAACCGATGATGGGTTTAATTTTTCTACCTACTGTGTTGATTTAAGCCACACCCCAGCTTCACTCCTTTTCCCTAACATGCATCTTGTGAGGTATAAATAGTTTAAGCAAACAAAGGACCAGTGACTATCAGTATCTTTTTTCTGATCTTGTAATAGATGTCCAGGAATGTTTCTAGTCAGTTGATGCTCACTGGGCTTGCAGATGTGCTACTAACTTTCATATCAAGGATATTTCTCTGGCTGTTTCTCTGGTTTAAAGATCATTAGACCTCCATCAGAAACAGGCAATGATTAATGATTGGAGTAGCTGAATGAGTGACTGAGTGTGTGTTTAAATGTGTGTGAGTGCATGCAAGGGAGACAGAAAGAGAGAGAGAGAGAGAGAGAGAGAGAGAGTGAGAGAGATGTTTTCTTGGTGCCAGGCCAAAGAGAACAGCTGCAAAATCAGCTCACATGTAAAAGCCCAGCATTAACTTAACACTGGGTTTATCTTGACCTTAACACGCTTTTAGAGTCACATTTACCGTATTCTGTGGAGTATAAATGAGCCCTAATAAATTCTGTCTACTGAGAACAATATCAATATCTTATATAAGTTGTTTTAATGTTAATTACTGTTCTTGCTTGGTTCACATTATTTTAAAGTCATTTTAACTTCAACTTCACTTATTCAAAACTAATTCACTTTTTGACCCCTGTAACGTACACCTATTCCTGCTATTCTTAATGCAGTCAACATATTTGGTGTCTGAAGTTTGTTTTTTTTGTTTTCACTTGAGCTATAGCACTAATGTAGCTAACAAGTAAGGAATATTTTAGCTACCAAATCAAACTCGGGGGTGAAAAGTGACAGGCAGAAGTCTATAGCATACATACATGTATGTTATATAAATAAAGTTTAAAGCCCGTTTATACTTAATGCATGATTTTACATGTGTGGCAGTGCATCTGGTCAGTAGAGCAAGTGAATAGAGTTTTACTGAGAAACAGCACTACATTCCTGATAAAACCTTTGCTTTCTGATGCTATTACAACCTGGTTCTCATGCAAAATATGCACCAGTAGGCTACAATAGGATTCTATGCATGTCGAATTGTGACACTGCCAATGTCAAAGGCATATCCTAGCTGACTGACTACTTTTGGGTGAGAGGATTTTGTGTAAATTGAATTTATAATCAAACTATTCTTTAGTTTGCTTGATTTGAACTGTTTCTTACTGAATATAGAGGATTCATGTTTCTCTGCAGTGGTGAAGCTGGGTGACAGAACGATGGGTCGAGACCGATGGAGCCAGTCCTCTTTGAAGAAAGCCGTATGGACGCAGTGGGACACTGAGCTCTCTGTGGAAGAGGATAAAAACAGCATAAACTCAATAGAAACACCAGGCAGAATGTCCTGATATAAAAGTAACGCAGTTATAATATAACAGGATGAGAAAACAACTTCAGTTTCTGGTATGGTCTGGGTGACACATGCTATAATGTAAGTGTCATGATATAGAACTTGTGAAAAAGGCAAACAATGCAATTTTTTTTCTGAATCGCTATCCTTAAGAGATATTGCTGAATGAAAGTATGGAAAACATTCTCCATTTTTGAATTAAAGAAGCAGTAGGTTTATAACTCAGTCTCATGAATCGAATCCATAGCTTTGAACTAGTATCAATCATAACATACTTTGCATTACATTGTGCACAGCTTGACACAGCTGACATAACACAAAAAAAAAAAAAAAAAAAAAACATACAATATCAATCCCAGTAAGAGTGTGGAATTTACATTCTTGTTTTTTTCGTGACCATCAGCAAAAGGCAGCGCATTTGTTTAAAAAAAAAAAAAGTGGCTGCGGTTTAAAACCAGCTCATGTTATTCCATTCAACAGTAACACTATCCTATTGACACATGATTAGATCTCATTTATAGATTTCACATCAAGATTCTAAAGGTAGAAATGAGTTGAGAGCTGTCTAAAAAAATTACAATATGCTTTCCGTCTTCCTGTTTGCTTCGCCTATGTGAGCCTCTGTGATAGAAGTGTAGTCAAAACCAAGACCAAGACCAAAACTAGCTGAGATGGAGTCAAGACCGAGTCTTAAAGAGGTGGAGGCCAAGTCAAGACTAGAATAAAAGCAAGACTTAAAAAAAAAAAAATCAAATCCTTTTGTAGCCTAAGCCTTTATTTCAACTAGTTGGCTTCATTTCCACATTGCACCAATAATTAGAATAATTCTTTCTAGAAGAAGGAATTATTTCCTGTCAAACTATGTGCATGTAAAAAGCAAAGAAAACACAAACAGTATTTTTTTGCAAACTCTCCATCAAGACTAAGATCATATTTACTGAGATCAATGCAAAGACCAAATCAAATCCAAGTCAATACAGGACTCGAGTCCTACAGCCGTACTCTGTGACAGCTTTTATAATTCTTCAGTATCTCCAGTAATTAATGGAGTCTGGTATTTAATTATTTTTATTAAAACATCTAATTTTTCCTCATAATTATATGATGTTCTCTATGTAATGACACCTTAACTGATATTTAATAGCTACAACTAAGCGATTTGTTCTTATTTCAGCGGTTCCCAAACTAGAGATCATGACCCTATGTACGTTCGCTTGATTTACTCTCCTCTTTTGTTTCATTCAATTATTCTACAAATTAATATTATAAATATTGAAGATAGATTTTGTGTGCTAATATTATGTTACTGGAAGTCATATTCAGACAAGCCATGTTTAAATTTACACATGCTATTTTTTTCTTTTTAAATACATGCTATTTTAGTCGCTTTGTAGATCAGCAGAAAGAACTGAAATTTCCCCGCCCATCAACCTCCTCTAAATATACTAGCATTGTGTCTCAAATCAAGTACTTATGTACTGTTCTAGACCGTTATTGAGTACTAACACTAACCAGTTTTCCTATTACAGTTAGGGTTTGAATTTTAAAACCCTTTCATATCACCTTCAAATCTACCAAAATGTCTGTTTTGTATTCCAGTCTTCTGGATTTTCAAGATTGGCAAATACTTTTGAATGTAAGGTCAAAGCTTTGAGATGCAGCCCATGACAACAATCACGACGACAGCGCAAACTTTTAAGAGTGACAGAGGTCATCTAATGTCGCTGTTTAACGTCGCTAAACGTTAAATCGCTAAACATTTTACAGTTCGACTGGAAACCCTGATGGACAGGGATATTTTGGCTCTGACATGCCATCTAGTGAATGTTGCTTTTAAATCTTCCAGATGTACATAAGATAAACATGGGAGTGTGTAAATAATAATGCCGCTTGCATTGCAGCTGTTTCTGTGCACACACACAAAATCATGCATCAAGTATAAACCAGGCTGCTTCATGTCACTACCATCCCAGCGTGAATTTTCTTAGAACAACACAACTTCCCACTGGTAAGTCAGCGTAAGGAATATTCCTTTGGTTTTTAGTCACTTATGTTACACATACTACATATTTTACTGGAAAAAAAAAAACATTTTCAAATATTACAGTAGTCCTATATTATAAATCTGGAATTAAAAAAATACATAAGGCTTGGGGTTGCAGAAAATTCATCAAGTCCATAGTTTTAGGAACCCATGTATTAACTGTTACTAAAAAATAATTTGTTTTATAGTATTTAGGTGCCTGTTTAAGTTGAAATGGGATGACAATAATAGTGAACATACACAGATCTGGGTTGTTAGAAACGAGACAGGATTTTTACACCTGTGCTTAAAGTCAGAAAAATGCTGTTTTGGTCTCGTCTCTGCACTACAACATTGCTTCTTGGTTGCGTAAGCACATTTTTGGCTCAAAGTGCAGGGGAAATACCACTGGGCCAATGGATTGTTAATGTCAACACAGGTGTGTTCATTCCTGACCACAACAAAACTGGTTTATGCTCCACAAATTATTAATTCACCAGCGTTATGCTGTTCATGCTTACACCTGCATTAAAATAGTCTCTTCTAGCTATCTAGGATAACTTTCTTTGCAGCAAGGTTTATTCTTTAAGCAGTATCTCAGGTCTGCATTAAGATTCTGCCTTTGTTCATTTTTAGTCTAACTGTTAAACATATACTTTCACCTATTGAATCCTCATTGTTCACACTATCATTGTGTTTTCAACCATTTGCATATTTGTTTCTGAACTACAGCATCGGACTAATAACTAAATGTAAATGTAATCATCTTGAAGACATTTTCCCACTCAGCTTGTGTGGCTTCATCAGTTTTAGGTCTCTAATGCCACTCATCATCTACTTAAAGTGGCGTCCTTACATCGTTAGCCTGCTGGTTCCTGACAATTCAACTCCAGAGTCTGATGATTGTCATGTGAACACACGGAGGATCAAGTGCCTGTGAATTTCCATCTGTTCAGCAGACCAGTTGCTCTAAGCCCATAGAAGACCATTTTAATATGCACATTTATTACCATTATGTGTGTGTGCATCAAAATTTAACATAATGAGCATCTGCAGGATTCATCTAATTTAATATCATGTTTCTAAGAAATGTTCTAATGCAGCTTTGAGACATTTGTAACACCATTAACGCTAAATGGATGTGAGCTCAACAGCAAGCAGGAGATAATTCACGTGTTAATCTCCTAAAATCCAAGGAACACTTTCACTGTGATAATGTAATATGAGCATAATCATTCTTTTGCCTAATCAAACTTTTTACTCTCTCTCTCTCCCTCTCTCTCTCTCTCTCTCTCTCACACACACACACACAAACAAACTCACTGTCTGGCTTGAGCATGCCGTTAATTGTGTTGGCTGTACTATTTGTGCTGTTGGAGTAAACTGGATCTGAACACACACTCATGGGATCACAGGAAACAGAGCTTGAGCACCGGGAGGCTGAGAAGTCTGCTCCCTAATAAGTGAAACAGAGAGATAAGAAAGGAAACATCAGAAAACAATAGAGTGTAGCTTTATGCTATAAAAATACCAGAAATGGTTCAAAACAACGGTGTGATTATTTAGACACGCACTTTGCACTACACTAACTTGGCAGCTATAATCATTGCTTTAGCTACATTAACCTTGTAGGTTCAGGGAAAAAATAAAAACGAACTTCAGACACCAACCATGGCAAGAGGACACTGTGTACATTTCTGTATTTCTGTATTTCTTTATTTATTTATTTTGCATTCATTTTACGCTGTTGAAGACGCCAGGACTCTGTATTAGTAGACTTTTAGTGCTGAAGGTCAGTGAGGTTATTGAGGGAAATGCATTTCAATAAGCTTTCTAGGTGCTGGTGTATACATATAGACACACACACACACACACAGATGGAGAAAATCTGTGTGACCTGCTGTGTGACTGGCGATTGATCCATGATGAAGAGGCGGGGCTTGTGATAAGTCAGCAAAGGGCGAGTCCGTGCACACACACGAGTGACGTCCACCTGAGACAGGAGCTGACCTCGGCGACACACACGCCTCTTCTTCTGATCTGTCTTGCCTATAAATGTGGAGCCGGTGTGCAGGAACACATCTTTCCCACGGCTACATGAAGGAGAGGGAGAGAAATAACAAATCCACCAAATCTGCTGCTAATAAAAAATGGATTACAATATGCATTGTTATTTAACAAAGAAAACCGTACAATGGTTGATATCCTGAAAGGAGACGTTTCTATAACATTTATGGAAGGAGCCTCCAGTTTCGGCGCTTAGTAACAGTCAGTAAAATTTACAACATGGGAAAGTCACAGTAACATGACAAGCCGAGCTTTTGTCTTATTAACTTCAAGAGAAATGAAAAAGAGAGGCTGGTGAAGGAACGGCTGTTTATAGCTGCTATAACAGGAACTAACTGATGTTCATAGCATTAAATGTAACTATAGATGGATAAAAAGTATGACGTGTCATTCTTTAATAAACAAAAAAATTATATCATTGGCAAATTGCTGTACTCTAAGAGGAGTAAAACACTAAGGGGTGTGCTTTTATAGAAAAATAATCAACTCTGAGGTGGTAACAGTAACTCTGCTTTGCATCAGGCTGCATCTCACCATCCTTTCACTGATGATTTTCCTTTATCAGCATGCCCTGTCGTGTGTTTTTCCTGACTTATAAAATCCTTACACAGTGTCTATGTTATACTGAATATGTACAGTATTAATTATAATGTGCCAGAGCTTCAGCTGAGCTACAGCTGCCAGTCTTCCTGTGTTTAGACCACATTGTTTACTTAGACAGTATGAGAACATCCAGTTCACTGAACTCAAGGAATTCCTTATCTGAATATCACACCTTCATGACTTCTCTCAGGAGTCTAAACACAAGTGTCCCAGACACAAATAAACCTTCTGACGAAAAGAAAGAAACTGAAAGACATCCTAACCACTGTCATTTTCTCATATATTGTGTTTTTTTTTATCATTGTTATTATTTTTATTAATATTATTATTAGCAGCAGTAGTAGCAGTATTAGTCCTATCACTAAGATCTGAAAAATGAAGCTAATTGATGCCTGAGAAATGCTATAAAAAAATATCAAAGCGTTTCCAACTCACAGTTTCCACTGTCTGAGATATCATCAAGAAACAGCAGTTGAAGTGGAACTGTGGAAGTCAAGGCACTGTCACACAAGGAACTCTCAGATAGAACTGTACGTATGCTGGGCAGAAAGGCAAAGCAAAACCACCATATGACACTAAGGATCTGCAGGAAGGTTTAGCTGACACAGTGGTGGTGGTGCACTGCTTTGTAACTACTGTGCCGAATTGCTTGGACAAACGTGATCTGCATGGAAGAGTCATCAGAAGGAAAACTTACCTGTGATCTTATCTCAAAAGTTAACATCTGATGTTTTCAAAACAACATTGAGATAAACCAGAAGCATTTTGGAAAATTATGCTGTAGACTTACGAAATAAAAATTGACCTCTTTGATCACAATTACCAAAGGTATTTTTTGGATAAAAAAAGGAGTATCATTTGATAAAAAGAACACTTTTCTGATTGTTAATCATTCAGCGGCACAGGAAACACTGCACAGGTAGAATGTAGAATGGATTCCAGTAAAATTTCTGGAAGCAAATGTGACACAGTCAGTCAAGAACTGACTACTACTACTTCAGGAAACTCAAGCTGAAGCTTTTGGCATGACCTGTGGGTGAATCGGGAACATGCTGAGACACAGAGAAAAGGCAGAATGTAGTAGAATGTAGTAGAATGTAGTAGAATGCGATTGCTGTAGTGGCTTTGGGGCTGCAGTTGCCACGAGCACCTTCGTACTCAGGACTCCATCAGTGGATAGTGGATAGATTTTAACCAACCGGACTTCTTGAAAAACTGTGATGAATTTACTGGTTGCACAATTACTATTTGTCCATATAGTACACAATAACAGAAGGGATTTATTTATAATTGCACTATCCGTTGCACCCAGATGAGGATGGGTTCCCTTTTGAGCCTGGTTCCTCTCAAGGTTTCTTCCTCCTCATGTCTCAGGGAGTTTTTCCTCACCACCGTCGCCTCTGGCTTGCTCATTAGGGATAAATTCATACATTTACAATTTATATCCTGAATGTATTTATTTCTGTAAAGCTGCTTTGTGTCAATGTCCATTGTTAAAAGCGCTATACAGATAAAACTGAATTGAATTGAATTGTAGTCCTGACCTGTTAAAGGGTCTTTTTCTTGAGCCTCTCCAGCACCTGCTGTCTCCTTTAGCTACAGGAAAGCGTGAGGGCGAGTCACTCAGAGGAGCCATCAGACTGTTCACTATCTGACTCAGCTGGGCACTCTGCACACAAACACATTTAACCCATTACAGCACAAGCCCCAGGAAAAATCACTAATAAAAACTTTATTTTATCAATAATGAAATTACACATATATTCCTAACAATATAACACAGGTGCAGACCTGAATCCTGAAGAGGTGTAACGAGTAGAAATGCAGTAAACAGTGAAGAAACATTTCCATGTAGTCCTTTCTCAAATCACTTATCTAATATATCTCATAGAAAGCATCGTAGAAATGGCTCCACATGGCCGACATTTTCACTATTGTTTTGTTTTAGCTTTGTTTCTCTTTCAGATGAAAAACAAAAGTGCCACTTTTGGTCATTTTCATTTTAATTTTTGATGACTGAATCCCTAAAAAATATATACAGCAGTTAACTGATGTTAGATCTATATTTGTTAGCTAAGTTGAACATATACTGACTTCATTTCACATTAATTAATCAAACTTTCTCTGGTGAACTTGACAGAAAGTGAGAGCGCTGCATCAGTGTATCTGTCAAGCTGGAAATTCGGGTCGAGTCATGAGCACCAGCCAAAACATAAAAAATGTGAGCTGAGGGAAGGGGGGTTCAAACACCTACACAACTGTCAATCATTCCAGATTTACATGTCAATTGGCTCGTCTGACTGTTTTATTGGGAGGAAAAAACAAATAGTGGTCTTTTGGCGTATTTTTGAGTGATAACCCGTTCTAGCGTACTCCAGGTTTAAAAACGAAGCCAGGAGATCATACAGTATTTTACATACACATGCATTTATGTATTAGGCCATCTGTCTGCACATGGCACGGTCATCTTTAAGTTTTATTTATTAATGTTCTCACCTGCGTCTTCCACACAGCACCTGGACCTCTGATTTGATGAGGGATTTTGTGCCTTTGCCGTGTGCGAGTACATAATCATAGCTAAACGCGTTTCCACTGTGCACAACACGAACATGATTTCAATGTATCACAAGCCGATTGGTCCAGTTTAAGCTAGTCTGAATTCATCTAGATATAACAGTTCTGCTCAAATCCTGCTTTATCTAGCTCAACATAAGACGGTGAAGGAAAATAAAGATGCTACTGGGTAAATTGGCCACGCCCACAAGTGCACAAGGTCACTTCTCACACTTCTCTGGATAAATATGCCTCAAAATAAAATATTTGAATGGTGTAATCTGTTTTTAAGATCCTATGAAAGAATTTTTAAAGTTTTATATAAAAAAAAAACAGAATAAATGCCTAAATGCCTAAATCTCACCTGTCTCTCGATGTTTCGGAGGAGGCGTGTGGGGCTGCTAGGCTCCATGTCGAGCTCGGAGTTGAGATCATGTGTGTGTCCCGCTGTTAACGTCAAACCAGCCGTCTCAGTCAGCAGAGTCTGCTGGATCTGCAGGTCTGTCAACGGCTGAGCCTCGGACAAAACTACACCTCCCTACAGCAAAAGGCACAGATTAAAGCAGCGCTCACACTGGACTTTCACCTGGCTATTTTATTCACCGAGGTGCAAAACAAATCAGGCGATTAAGAGCGACACTGGTGTGATGTAATTTTTCGGTGATCAGTTTAGGTTTGCTAGCTAGCAAGTTTGATTCTTTGCAACTGAGGAACAAGTGATATTAAAAACAGTGAGCCAAACATTTCCGATAAGCCTCCATTTTATTAATTTTTCCAGAAAAAGGAGAAAACAAAGTGATGCAAACATTAGCAATGAACATTTTGTTCATTTTATCAAGAAAAAGGAGAAAACAAACTGACCCAAACATTAGCAATGAACATTTTGTTCATTTTATCAAGAAAAAGGAGAAAACAAACTGACCCAAACATTAGCAATGAGCCTCCATTTTGTTATTTTTTCCAGAAAAAAAAGAAAACAAAGTAATGCCAACATTAGCAATGTGCCTCATTTTGTAAACATGTAAAAAGAAAAACCGTCTTTTTTTTTTTTTTTTTACCGAATATAAGATATTGTTATTATGATTATTATGAGCATGAATGTCTTATTCATATAACATGAGAACACTTTCACAACTGGGTGGAGAAGGAGAAACGGTAGAGACACATTGCTGCTACTCTTCTTCAGCCAGGTGAGCATTAACTTTTCCGTTTTGTACAACAAGAATGAGGTGTGTATTAGTGCATCCCTGACAGTCAAGCTACTGTATATCGGCTTTAATATACAACTATCTTTAGTTTTTGTTTATTTCTGTGAGACGATGGGATTTTTGAGATCAGATGAATTTTGTCAGGAATTGCACTAGGTATAAGATTGTACCACAAAAACAATATACCACAAGTTATAAAAGTTTTTTTTTTTGTTAGCAGTTGTCACAACAGCCCAGAACACCTACAGAGGTCAATATCTCCAGAGTTCGAATCAACTGTTCATTTCCTACTTACTTCCTTTGCTTTGCTTTATTTACTTGCTGGTTTGCTCGCTACATAAGCACATGCTCTACAGTGTGTCTTTGTGAAGTCTTGCCATTTTTTCAGAGTTGTATAACTTTCTGAGCTATGTTTTCTCTGATTCTGCATTCTACCATTTTGTGACTCCATGTTGGACTCCAACTCTTTTGTTTGATGATTTGTGCCATATACGTTTTTTTTTCTTCTTCTTCCTCTTCAATTCACATTATTGTGTTTGTCCCTTGTTTGTCTAATGATTTGGATTTTGGATTGAGTTTCAATAAACTTCTATCTAGTCTACTTTATTACAACAGTAAAGCAATTCTCATTTTATTAATTTTTTTTAAAGGTCTGTAGGATCTACTAGGCATTACATGGACAAATTTACTATATGCACCTGAATCTGTGTTTGAAACCTGGCTTTGTTTTTTAATCACACCGTATTAAGACTGTAATCCTTCACATTTGATACACAGAATTGGGAGTGGAGATGTGTTAGCTCTTTACCTTGTTGGCAAGCAGGTGCTGATGGAGCTGAGAAACCTGCTGAATCTGCAAATCCAGCTCAGACAGCCTGAGCTTCAGCCACGTCCACTGACTCGCCAGCTTCACTCTCTCACACTGAAACCTCCACTCGCATCCCAGACAGCTGAGAGAGAGAGAGAGAGAGAGAGAGAGAGAGAGAGCGTTACTGGAATATTCAGCAGCTCTTTGATTCAATCTAAACAACATAGATGGTTAATGTTTCCTTTATGGAGAGGATCTGGGGGTAATCCATGAAGTGAGCTAATAAAAGCGGGGCTTATTTGAAATAGCTTCGCTTGACTTCCAGGGTCTATCCAGGGTCAGTGAGTTCCATCAGCGAAGTTCAAGTGCAACTTATTTCCATTAATTCAAGCCTGAAATTGTCAGTCGAGGCTCATACACATCAAGGCTCATCAGCCTTATCAGTCAAGTGAAGATATAGCGATGTGGAAGCAAATATATAATTAATATAATTAAATTATACGAAATATAAGCATAAAAAACATTATTGCAAATAAAAGCAATGCCTCAGCAACTAACAAAGCATCGAGAAAAAGCATCACAGAAAATATACAACAGAATAAATGTGTAAGAATATATAATTAAAACAAATACAAAATATTATATAAAAAAAGATTTAAATTGGCTCTAAAGTCTTCTATAAACTAACATGCTTAATACATACTTGAAGTACAAATAGTGGATTAATACAAAGTCACATAACTGAGAATTTTTTGTACTAACTTAAGGCCAGATTTTTACTTCGTGTGCCTTTTCATATCATTTTAGAGATGTTTAGATTTTATACTGTCTATGCTTTTGCTACATTGAAAGAAAAAGTTCATTGAATTTACTTGATTCAAATGTGTACATTTAATACTAATCGTAATTGGATCACGTTAATACTACGTCAACTGAGTCTCTCTACATAATTCAAACCAGTAGATTAGATATTTGTTTAAATAAGCAATGAAATCACAGTTTGATGAGAAACAAAATATATTTATGTAAATGTGTGTTTTCTTAAATCTGACCCACCACATATTCGTTTTTTTCAGTGTGCGCAATGGCAGAACAGTTGTTCCTGAGTGTGGTTTCAGCGCAACGGTACTACGCAAACACAAGGCTTGGGCAATAGAATTCATCGCGCTAAACTAAGTTTCACAACTAACCTCGCATGGAGCAGGTTTGTGGAACATCCACTGTCTATCTTAAAACCTTCATTTGTATATAAAATTTACTAAATTGCCCTGATGTGAAATTATATAATAACCTCAAAAACGGTGCCATGATATCCAAGTGTCTTTAAATAAACCTGTGGTTCATCTACCCAAGACTCCAGGACAGTGCCTCTTATATACTAAATATTTGTTCATAGAGTTAGAGTGCAAATGCACAAACTATTGGTTCGGGCCATCCAAGGATCATTTTCATAGTCCATAGTGGGGTTCAATACACACGCAGGCAACATCACAGAAATATATTCCATATCCAGAAACGATAATACGAGCATGAGTCAGAAAAACATAAATGATACGCAGAGAAACAATGTTCAGAACTACATGAAACACTCGGCAAGACTTCGCAAACGAGACAAAGGAACAGAAGTACTGAAACACAGAACAGGTGAACACATTAGAGTAACAAACCAATGATAAGACAGGGGCTGAGACAGGACGGGAACCAAAACAAAGGCATATGGCATGAATGAAATAGCAAGCAGTGATTCGTGACTCGTACACACACACACACACACACACACACACACACACACACACTGGGGAGGTAGGACTCCTACCACACTATACTTGCTTTAATTATTGATGATACTGATATTGTTCCAGAGTATTTAACTGCTAATCAAGCAATTTTTATTTTATATTTTTAAATATCATGCTCAAATTAACACATACTCCCATAAGACATCTGCTTGATCATTCAGATACGGCAATGATGAGTTTGAAGAAACACGAAACTGTCGGTGGAATGTGCGTATGCTTGTTTAACGCTCAGACTTGCCTTTATGCGATGTTGATGAACAGAATCAGAGATCTTAAGCTGAGAAATCTTGCCTCTCAAAAGCAAAATATTATGTTCTTTACTCTGTCTGAAGCCTGTGGCCCTTTCTTCCTGTTCAGTATATATACAAGCGAAGTCTCTCTTCAGACAGACTAGCTAATAGGAAAATTCCATGAATAGTTAGAGTGCAGTGGAGCAGCAATGAAAACACACACACACACACACACACACACACACACACTGGGGAGGTAGGACTCTGATATCTCCTACTGAGACACGGATCTTCCTGGTCATTGCCTAAACACACACACACACACACACACACACAAAACATCTCTGTGGTATAGTAGGATATTTGTTCCTATATATTCTTAATATGTTCTGTTTTTCCCTTCATTTGTCAAATTATTCCTGCCATACGAACACACACTGCACCTGGGTGTGCCTTTAAACTCTTTTCCTTTTCCACAAGGTTTGCAGACCACAACTAAACCACGTTAAAATTGTGAACATGTGTAAAACAGAAGCTGAACCAAGGACATGGCACAAGAGACTGGTCAGATTTTTCCATGAATATGAAACTGTTCTCAAGACAGATTCCTGTTTTCCAGGGTGTTTGGGTTTTCATTGGTCTAAAATTGTGTCATGACGTCACTGCTGGCATTTTAATTAAAACATTAAACACACCAGAGCTGCATTTACGAGGCTAACCAAAGCAGGGGGAGATTATAACAGGTGTTATAAAACCAGTCAGAAGGTTTCTATGTTATTGGTTTCTTATCGAGATTATCACCTAAACTCTCATCACCATTACTACAGAGAAGAATAAAATAATTACGGAATAAAACACTTCGGGATGTGCTGGAACAGGAAAATAATAAATGCCGGGGTGGTGTGATGAAGTGGAGTTACTGATTATTTTCCAATACCAGCACATCCTAAAGTGTTTTAATCTTCTTATACCACGATTAAAGAACAACACATCATAAATTTAACCATTTATAGTTAATATTCTGAAATATCCTTTAGATAAGTTAGTCCTTGTTATCGCTTATGTTATAGTAGCTGTAAAGAGTTGTTTTCATGTTACCAAGTAACTTTTATGTGTCGGACATCTTCATTCAAAGTGCTGACACTGGAGACTCCTTCCGTAAATATTTAATAAATGTCTCCTCACAGAAAACTTCACCATATTGAACATTTTTGTTGCCGTCCTGAAGCTGAAGCGCTTTCGCTGTTATCATATTACATATTTTTTCAACATATACTGTACCTCTTTGTTAAATAACAACCTTTAACAACATTTAACAAATAACTATAATGAAATATTATGACTTAGTCACTTGCTGTATATACTTTATACTACACTGTATATTTGCTGTACATACATACATACTTTTATAGCATACGGTACACTCACTTTATAGTCTTATTTATTGTCTAATGTTATATGTTTTTTTTTTTTTTAACACCAGTCAGAAGCAGCGCTCCTAATTTCGCTGTATACAGAGATATACAATGACAAGTCTTTCATTTCATTTCATTTCAACATTTAAAAAAAATCAGTTTATAATTAGTGTTAGATTATGTGGTGCGTCTGCTGTACAAGTGTCTGTGAATGAGTTATAACAATAACATATTAGAACAAACACGTTAATATAAACACTTTCTGACCAATCAGAATCGAGAATTCAACAGCATTGTGGTAGAGAATAGAATAAAGTAAGCTGAACAATATTACAAAAATAAAGAATAAGAGAGAAAGTCCACTTTGCCATAACTCTGGTCTCAGAAAGAAATTGCAAACTGTGATATTCCTGGTATAAACAATATTTTAAAAGGGATCTACAAGTTTGAAATATTCTTACACTACATCAAACGTAACGCACTCAGAGTGTGTGATGTAACGTTCATTTTAACGTCTTTATACATTACACATTTATACATCTTGCATACTTTGCACAACTACATTACACTACCTCAAAAGCAAAATCTGCACCTCAACCTTGCACCTGCACCTTATTTGTATTTTTTGCACCTTTTTTTTTTTTTTTATAATCATTTTTCTACATTTGTCTCTTAAATTTCTGTCTTGCTTGCCCCTTTATTATTTATTTCTGTTATTATCGTACTGCTGTAGACTGCCTAAGCCTCACAAAAAGCATTTCAATGTACATTGTCACTGATACTTGTATATATGACAAATAAACTTGAAACTTGAAACTTAATATCTATTTGACACTACAAAGGAAGCTGAAACCACAAGGACGATCGACGTGACCCAGAAAGACACAGTACCACAAAGACAACGTCCAAATACGCCGTTGAGACCTTGGAGGACTTTGTGAGGCCATTTAGCCACAGCTTGAGGTGAAGGCTCTAACAAAGCCTGTCATTTACTCACAAGATCATGCTTCAGTCTTGCCAAAAAGAAAAAAAAAATCATGGACACCCCCTACACACTTTTTGCTCCTGGAGCTCATAAAGTCATTCTTCTCTCTCTTTATTAGAAAGCTCAGTCTTAGGTATTACAAAGGATATCCTGTGTACTTCCCGGCCTCTACACACACGCACACGCACACACACACACACACACACACACACACACACACACACACACACACACACACCTTCCTCTTCCTGCATTCCATCCAAGCCTGCAAGTAACCAGGCACAGAGGATATGTTCATCAAGATTAGCTATCAAGATTAAGCTTTTTTTTTTTTAGATCTGTTTTATTTATGTATTTTTTTTTTAAGCCTGACTCACATGCAACATTTCGAAAGCAAAAAAGATTGCAAAGACGAAGAGATAGTTAATCCAAAAATAACACATGCACAATTTACCCCAACCCACATCAGTCGATCAGTCAAGGCATGTCTTACATCTGAAGTTTATGTCTTTCGTTTTGATGCTAACAAGTAAACTTTATTAGCATGGAATTGCATGTTTAAATCATCCCACATTCATCTCAAACCTCCTTAACGTGTTCAATATCTCCGTATGACACTGTTAATGATAAAAATAAACAAAAAGACGTCACAGAAATGACACATCAGAAGCTCCATCTCGAAGCTGCTCACTTTCTTCCTCAGCACAGATTGGAGCCCCAAAGTTTGAACGTTGTATGAAGGTGAATTAGATGTTAAATGTGATTCGGACGATATTATAGTTTCAATATTACTTAGAAAAGATGAATTGTAACTGAAGGTAGTATCAGGTAAGTAATCTTTATTTAACCAGGATACAAAACTCATTGAGATAAAATCTGAAAGCGTGATTATTTAGTCGTGCTGGTACAAAAAATGCTCGGAGACCTACATCTGATACCCAGTGATACTATACTACGCTCTCTACTAAAGCTACTGTTTAAACAGCATAACATCTCAATCATAAAAGTCAGCAGGAAGAGTTCATCGCTAGCGGAGATAAAATGTTCTCTGATGTCTCAAAATGATTAATGGGAAGTAGGTTACTCATATCGGTATCAACACTTACCAAAAAATATGGGCCTGTTCTCGTA
Organism: Pangasianodon gigas; assembly: GCA_022758105.1. Lineage (NCBI taxonomy): Eukaryota > Metazoa > Chordata > Actinopteri > Siluriformes > Pangasiidae > Pangasianodon > Pangasianodon gigas. Next base: position 27,421,323 of record CM040458.1, on the reverse strand, counting down.
CCCTGTCTGAAACAAATGATACTGATGCATCCGTAATATTTACATTTTCAACTGGTAGAATTATCAACTGGTAGAAATACTACTACGATTTCGTTATATTTGTGAAAAAAATCATGTTATCTTTGCTAGTACAAGACATGGGTGAATCAGTTCGTGTCTGATGGCACGTGCCCAACTCTTTCTTCGTGCCACTGGTGGGCATTTCTCTAACATTTACACCGATTTTTGTACATTTCATTACAGACAAGTGCAATTATGGCTTAAGCATTAACTAAATAATTCTTTGTTTTTTTAATGAATCCGGACTGGTTCATATTTAAAGTGGTCAATAATGTTAAACCTGACTATGACAGAGATATAATCTCACCCACTACAAATAATAAAAGGAGATTTCGACTACATCTGTACTGCTGAGATCTTAAAGCCATTTACATTGGTATTTCCAGACAGTTGAAGCCTAGCTCAAGGCAAAATAAGCTTTTTCCTCAAAACTGTCCACAAGGTCTTTTTTGTATCCAGACTTCACTGAGACTTAAAAGCTGTTTCTTCTTTCTCTGATCTGCAGGAGACTGATGTTTATGTGTTCCTGGACAAGTTCCAGCCTTGACACGAATGACCGTTCCTAATTATAAGACTTTGTGGACGTGACTAAGACTCTCACAGTACAGAATATACGCATACGTGATTTGTCAGGACTCTTTGGTTTTAACTGTCAAGAGGATCCACAGCATGAGACGAGCTCTTGAGGATTCCAAACATATTGCATATACAGTGCATTGAATAAGTATTCACCCCCCTTGAACCTGGAACCTGGAAGTGAAATAGACTTAATTGGACTAAAAAGTCACATAATTATTTGAATTAAGTCAGCCTGTGTGCAATTAAAGCACCATGTGATCGCAATAGAGATACACCTGTTCCTGGAAGATCCCAGAGTTTGTTAGAGAGTATACCTAAACAAACAGCAGCATGAAGCTCAAGAAGGTATCAAAACAAGTCCAGGAAGTTCTGGACAAGGATCAATCAAGGTTGATTTCTCTAAAAAAAAAAAAAATCTTAAACTTTGAACATCCCAAGGAGCATCACTAAAGCACAATGGCAACTCTGCTTAGAGGAGGCCGTCCACCAAAAGTCAGTGATCAGGTACGTAAGGCATTGGTCAGTGAAGCAACCAAGAAGGAGTACCTGAAGGAGCTGGAGAGATCCACAGCTCAGATGGAAGAAGCTGTTTACAGGACAAACATAGCCATGAAAATCCACAAAGCAGGATTTTATGTAACTGTGGTGAGAAGAAATCTATTATTGAAAAAAGTGCATACAAAAATCCTGTTTCGAGTTTGCCAAAAGGCATGACTTAGCAAACATGAGAAAAAGGTTCTTTGGTGTGTGATGAGATCAAAACTGTGCTTTTTGCCCTTGGCACAAAGTGCTACATATGGAGGAAACCCAACACCCTGAGAACACCATCCCCACAGTGAAGCATGGTGGTGGTAGCATCATGTTGTGGTGCGGGAGAACTGGTCATGGTTGAGGGCAAGATGGATGGAGTCAAATACATGGCAATCCTAGAAGAAAACCTGTTCCAATCTGCAAGAGATTTGAGACTGGCATGTCTTCCAACAGGACAACTGAAGTGGTTCAAAACCAAGAACCTGAATTTGTTAGAATGATCCAGTCAAAGGTCAGATCTCACCATCCAATTTGTCAGAGCTTGAGCAATTTTCCAATAAGAGTGGACAAAAACATCAGGATCCAGATGTTCAAAGTTAATAGAGACATGTCCCAGAAGATGCGCAGCTGTAATTGCAGCACAAAAGTGGTTCTAACAAGTACTGACCCATGAGGTCATACTTATGTAACCAAGAAATGTTTTCTTTTTGTTTAGTTAACCTTTGGGTCCATAGTATGTGGACAACTGACCATCACAGCCATATGTGGTTCTTCCCCAAAATGTTGCCACAAAGTTTGACGCACACAATTGTATAGAATGTCTTTGTATGCTGTAATATTACAGTTTCCCTTCACTAGAACTAAGAGGCCCAAACCTGTTCCAGCATGACAATGCCCCTGTGCACAAAGCGAGCTCTATGAAGACATGGTTTGAGAAGGTTGGAGTGGAAGAACTCGAGTGTCCTGCACAGAGCCCTGACCTCAACCCCACTGAACACCTTTGGGATGAACTGGAACACTGACTGCACCCCAGACCTCCTCACCAACATCAGTGTCTGATCTCACTAATGCTCTTGTAGCTGAATGAACACAAATCCCCACAGCCACGCTCCAAAATCTAGTGGAAAGCCTTCCCAGAAGAGTGAAGCTTATTATAACAGCAAAGGGGGACTAAATCTGAAATGGGATGTTCAACAAGGACATATGGGTGTAATGGTCAGGTGTCTACAAACTTTTGGCCATATATTGTAAGAGATGGCCTGCTGAGATGTAAACTGAACAGGAGCGTTAACGGACTAAAACTGTAAAACTGTAAATATGTAATATATAAAATCACGTCTGTGTCACACTCACCCTGAGCTGGATCTCTTTTCTCTGGTCACTTCTTCCCACTCATCATCTGAGCTGCTTTCTGTAGCATCTGAGTCCAAAGCCTGCTGTGCCTCGCGAAGTACTGCCTGTCCACACTGTACGAAACTCTGTACACCTCTGATAAGCTGCACACTCTCAGAGCTTTTCTCCACCGAGGAGTCTTCAGAGGAACTGCTAAAGGCGCCGCTTCCCTGCTGCACTTCTGGACCATTACACTTAGAGGATTTCTGCCCTGAAGAATGATCGGGATGACAGTCGACTTCCTCATGAGCCTCTAAAGCATTATCCCATTTGTTTTCTGCAGGACTGAGTGGATCAGGTTCGGTTTTGGCGGACGTGGGTGAGAATGTCCTCCTTATTTCTTCTAGCTGCTTGTTGAAGTTCTGCAGGGCGTTTTCACCCAGCAGTGCATGGAGCCTCAATTTCGCTCGGTCTGCGCGAGTTGCTAATACACGGTGTTGAGAAGCGAGTCGCATTCTCCGAGCGTCTACTTCCTCCTTCACTGCACCGTGAGATGTCGAGTGCCACACTGGTGTTAAAGCATCGCTCTGGTTGCTGTTCCTGATTCCGCTTGATCTTGGTGAACAAAGAGATTCACTTTCTCTTTGGAAGTATTGCAGAGGTGACAAAGTTTGCGTTAAGTTCTGATGATCTTTTGTAACGTTCCTGGACTGCTCTTCATCCACCATTCTTTCTTTGAAACTGGAGTCCTCATGAAGCAATGGACAATCTGCACCACTTTCGTCCATGGACACACAGCCAAGCAAAGATCCAAAAGTTGGCTGGAGCTCTATTTTATAAGACGCTGAGTTGTGAAACAGTGACTGTAAGGGCATCTCTGGTAGCTCTAGAGAACTTTTCATGCTACAGGAGTCGAGAACGGACAAGGACGAGAGATTCAACCAAAACCTAGTATAGCTGTCGTCCATCAGTTTAATCTGAGGATCCATGTCTCCGCTGGAATCCACATCTCGGGTTAAAACTGGAGATGAAATGTGAATCCTGCGGTCTTTCTCTAAAGTCTTGTCGAGGGCTGGTGGCATTCTGAACCAAATTCTTTCACAAATTTCCAAAATAAGGCCAGTGGATATCAGTTATTCAGTATCTTGAGCTAGAAATAAGAACACAAATGATTAACCTCATGTGATGTAGACTGGAACTTAATGGATCACCGTGTTTCTTATTTTACTCTAAGCTGTGACCTGGAAAGCCACGGATTTATTTTAACCATTACTTGAATGACTTTGAGTTAAATTATATCTAAGAAAGCGCTATAAAGATGATGAAGGATGTTAGACAACAACCTGAGACAATGACATGAGTAATCCTTTCATAAACACTTTTTATTGGTTCTGGAAACATTTATAAGATCCAACGTGTGTGTATATGTGTATTTATATATATATATATATATATATATATATATATAGTACTGTGCAAAAGCCTTAGGCACATGCAAAGAAATGCTGTAAAGACGCCTTCAAAAATAATGAAAGTAAATGTTTCTACATTTTAAAAAAATACTATAAAGAGCAGTAAACAGTAATAAATGAAACAAAGTCAATATTTGGTGTGACGATCCTTCGCTTTAAAAAAAAAATAGTAGTCTCAGGTGCAGTGTGTGCAGTTTTATAGGGAAATGAGCTGTAAGTGTTACTGAGCATCTTGCAGAAGCAGCCACAGTTCTTCTGGAGACTTTGACTGTCGACTCGCTTCTTATTTCTGCAGCGAAACCCAGCAGCCTTCATTCTGTTTTTTTATCTGAAAAGTGTCTCTTATGGAATCTGCTGCTTTCTTTACTGACATACAAACATTTTTCTGTAACATTTCATTTTATGCTGGAAAACTAATGTTTGGAATCTAAAATGTTTTTGTACTGAATCAATAATGTAGAAGTGATAAAATAAACATCTATAACAAAGTTTGTACTAAAAAAAAAAATAGGGTGTCTAAGACTTTTGCACAGTACTGTGTGTGTATATATATATATATATATATATATATATACACAGTGGCTTGCATAAGTATTCACCCCCTTGAGTTGTTTTTTCCACCTTTTCTGGTGGACTGACAGCTGAAATTGGGATTATATATCATGAACCTACACCAAATAGCCAATTATAATAAAGTGGTAGGAAAGAATATAGTTTGCAAAATTATTTCCATGTAAAAAATCTATAATTTGTGACTGTTTCTCTGACTAATCCAGTCACCGACTTTTGATGGACGGTTCTCCTCTAGGCACGGAGTCGAGGTTGTGCCATATTCTTTCCATTTTTAATAACAGATTTAATGTTTTATAACCAAAACTCTGACTGATACTTTTCCTTTAAATGCTAAAGCCTAATTTCTTACTCTGTCCCATGTTTTGGTTGAAGAAAGCAGATTTAAATTGCTTTACACTGTGTGTGACACCATGTTCCTAATTCTGAATGTAAAACCTCATCTTTTCCAAACCCCTTAGAAAAGTGGAGCCAGTTTTTACTGCTTTTTAAAAATAAGTTAATGATTTCCAGACAAATAAAATCCACCCTATTTACATGTATAAACATTTAATTTGATTTTTGCTACATTATCACGTCTAAAAAGTGAAAAATCTAGTTATTTACTTGGTTTATTTACATGTTTAAAGCAGCTCTCTGTCTATTAGGCTGGAATAGATAGTCTAACAGTGGATATGAGGCTTCGTCCCAAACCGCGCGACACTCACTTCATAGGCCACCTGCAGTAACCATAGTAACGGTTGTATTTGTAATTTTAGGCATCCTATGTAGTGCACTAGTGAGCGGTTTAGGACGGAGCCCAAGGCTGAGCTTTTTCCAAAGGTTTGTACTTCAAGCTCAGCGTAGACTCGTCTAAATTAGGAGAAAGCGGTTTCATTTTAACCGTAAAAACGGTTTACAGTAACTACTTACCTAGTTAAACTGTTTACTTTTGTTAACAGCGAACTATACAGCCGACATTTTTTTTTTTTGTTAATCTGATCTCCTTGATAAATCGTAATTAATGTTTACAGGAATGGTTTTAACCGTCAAAAATGTAAGGACTTGTGTAACAGATTTAAAAAAACTTACCAAAACTAGCGATTTAAGAGAAAAAAAAAATAACAATCCACTGAGATTTGTAAAAGAAATCTGTAAAACTGCCGTTAAAACCAGCGCGCGTGAGAGAATCCGAGAGAAATCCTGACTGCGCTCGCGCAGCACTGAGCAAACGGCTCGAGCAGGGGAGTCTCGCGCGTCGTGGCGCGTTCACCATGGCAACGGATCCTGAGTCAAGCTGTGTCCAAAATCACACACTTCTTCTTCTACACTAAACATTTACTCCCAAAGTGTGTCCAAAATCACACACTTCTTCTTCTACACTAAACATTTCCTCTCAAAGTGTGTCCAAAATCACACCCTTCTTCTTCTACACTAAACATTT
>CM040458.1:27338985-27395774 GCA_022758105.1 Pangasianodon gigas | reverse complement strand
GGCTGGATGTCTGACTGCAGCCACTTTCTTCAGGGTGATGACTGTAGACTTGTTGCCTTTTGATCGTGAAGAAATTCATGAAGAAAGTCTTTAATCGAGACCTGAGAATTAGAAGGTGCAAAGGGAGAGCTGGTGCAGTGGTCAATTACCGAACCACAATTTAAATCAGGGGTATAGAGGAAAACATCTGGGGCCAAACCTGGGGAAAAAAAAATATATATATATATATATGTGTGTGTGTGTGTGTGTATGTATGTATGTATATATACACACACACACAGAGTCATGTCCAAATACTTATGGACCTGACTCTCTCTGTGTGTGTGTATATATATATATATATATATATACACACACACACACACACACACACACACACAGAGTCAGGTCCATAAGTATTTGGACAATGGCCCCATTTTTCGTAATTTTGCCTCTGTACACCACCGCAATGGATTTGAAATGTGATTGAAGTGTAGAATGCCTTTCTGAAGTAGAACTGCACATAAGCTCCAAAAAACAAAGTACTTAGTAAATAACTAATAGGCCATATACTATTCCAGGAAATCCATCCCTGATCACTTAAACAGGTGGGAACCCTTCAAGAACGAAGGTTTTGATCAACAAATGTCCAAGAAATATGTTGTATGTAAAAGGGAGTGAATAAAATGGTGAGCAGTTTATGCTACAGCAAGTGTTTAGACATCTCCTGACCTTTTTATTTATTTATCCAGTTTCATTTTATTCAGCCCTGTTTACACACAACATGTTTCTTGGACATTTGTTGATCAAGACATCAAAACTTTCGTTCTTGACGGAGTCTTAGCTGTTTAAGAATAAAGCTTGTTAAAATGTCTCAATTTTGAATATATGATTGTAAACTCCTTCCTAAAATGACTGTTAAATGATTAAATTATACAACTTGTCTAGATAAACCTACCTTATATCTTTTAATCGTGTACATTATTTTTGCAGGTGCAGAAGAGGAAAAGATGCCAAGGCACATTCCTAGAGGTTTGAAGATCTTTACTTCATTCATTCAGAAAAAAAAAAAGAATTTACTTTAATTATTAGTAAAACATTTTGAGTAAATGTGTACATTTAAACCTGAATGTTTGAGAGTTTTTCTCTGTTTTATTTGTGCAGTGAAATCCAGGATGCCACCAAAAAGGAGACAAGAAGCTCATCAAGGTCTTTTTTTTAAACACCTGGGGCATTTTGTTGATTAATTATCCTCTACCAAGTGAAGCATTTCTAAAACCCTGTTCTGGAAGACCTTTATATTGTGTAGTTTAATATGATAATTAGTTGATATGTCAGATGGCGAGTTAGAAACTAAAATATTGTCACAATGGAAGGGCTGAGACGGAAATGCAAATGCAGTGTTCACAGTTTAATGTTCCAAGCAAACAATTCCAAAATGAGAGACGGGTTCAAGGTCAAAAAACAAGCAAGGGTTCAGGTGATCGGAGTCAAAAACCAGGATAGCAATCAACAAACAAAGGCTTGGTAAGTCAGGTGATGCACACTGAGCGTTACTCCGCACTGAATCAATGTCCAAGGTCTGTTTATATAGGATGTGAGTATACTTGGAAACAGGTGTGTGTGTGTGTGTGTGTGATTAGAACTCGGGGGATGATGAACATGACTGTTGAGTGTTGTGCTGGGGATTGTAGTTTTTAGCAGCCATGTTTGTATGCTGTGGTGTGTTCTGGGAAGTTGAGTTGAGGGAATGAGGAGACCTAACAAATATCTTATTCAGTAGTAATTTATTTTGGATTTCAGGATCAGATTTGACATAAAGATGCCACCAAAACACTGGTACATCTTTTTAATACTTGATTTTTTTTTTTTTTTAATTTAGTCAGAGCCCATATGCCTCCAAGAAACAGAATGAAGACTAATACAGGTCAGTATTTTTTAAAAACAAACAAACAAACAAACAAATAAATAAGTTTACAAAAGAAAAAAAAAACTTTTCAGGTTTAAATTAAAAACAGCAATGCTTTCGGACATTTCTCGCACTAATTTCTGATCAGATGGTACAGTCAAGGATACATCTTTTGTACACTGAATATGTATCTTGCACCTGGAAATGTGAATATAGTATACCTTTAAAAAGTAATTTAATAAACAAAATTGTACTTTATGAAAGCTTTTATCTAAAAGGTAATTAAAGGTACACTACATACACCTTCCCAGGTAAAATAAAGCATATACCTACATACTACAGGTACAAAAGAAGTATCTCATGATGGTAAGAATGCTTAACTCACCAAGAAACCATTACTGACCCCGCCTCCGTTTTTTTTTATAAATAGAGAGCATTCTTAAAAATTGTTTAACATGCTGTTAGCTTCTCATTAAGGGTTCTACTTGGACCTCCTTCTCTGATAGGAAAACGTTTAACAGTAAAGTTCTACGAAGAATCTTCAGATTCTCTCAGAGACACAACCTGAAGCTTAAAAGCAACTAATTCAAGCTAGTTAGCTATAGGTTTGGAATCACATGTCAGATTTTCCTCAGCTACTTCCTGTTTACTGCCTCGCCCTCCTTGTTTTATGGACTGGCATACTCTATCATTGTATGAGTAAGAGGAAATAATGCAATATTACTGTGTAAGGATTCCCCAATTCTCCAAATCTACATTCTCGTTTCTAGTGCCAGTTTTGAAGTACACACCATTTAGCCTGTTTCTAGACATATTTACAAATTTAAGTGATTAAAGTTGGCTTATAAAGTTAAATTATTAACTATACCTAATTAACTTTACCTAATTATGCTTCTTTCTAGAAATAAACACTTGAAATAAGCAAAATTATTTGCCAAGACAATAGAACATTATAATTTCTTGTTTGAAATGAATTAAAATATTTAGAAATAGGCTTCATAATCTTATATTTGTTTATAAAGCAATCCACAAAAGAGAACTATTAGTTAAATTAGTCTGTGTTTGTAGATCTAATCTACAAATGTGAAACAGAAATTGTATAGATATGTAAATGCCTGTAAGCAATGATTACACAGACCTAAAGGTAAGGTGTGATGGGGCAAAAAATGTGTCTGCAATAATGAGGACATTTCCAATGAAGGTAAGATGAAGGTTCCTAAAAACTGCAACTTCCATGCTTCATACTTCATGAAGGAATGGAAGAATATCTGAGGAGACCTTCTCCTTTCACATAACCACACACACACACACACACACACACACACACACGGATTGGACTTTGGAAAACAATAATGACTAGTTTTGTATCAGTAACAGGTCATAGTGTTAGTGAAACTCCTTTATTTTTTCAGGGATTTCAGACATTTTTTTTCTTCTCATCGCCAATATTTCATATTGTGTCACTATTTTTTGTCCAAGGATTTAGAGGAAACACGCATCACACAACAAGAACACATTCTAACCCAGGTCAGAAGACTCTTAATTTTGATTTCTTTTTCAATAGATCTGAGCATATTGAATCATGTCTCATTTATACCTGTATGTTTTAACACTATTGCCCAAGGTGCCCAAGGAAGAGGAAACTTCCATCACAGAAAGTGGACAAATCCTAATCCAGGTCAGATTTTCATTCCCTTTTCCATAAATCTGAGCACAATACATATTTTAAATCGTGATTATATAATACAGTCTCTCTGAACATTCTTGACAAACATAGTCAGGGCTGTCAGGGTCATAATTTTCTTAACCCACAGGGTTGTGGGAGGAACAATCAAGTTGTGGGTTGTATTTTTTTTTTTTAACTTAAAAAAATACTTTTTTTAATTTTATAGAGAGTCTGTAGTCTGGAAACACAGTCTATGGCAAACAAAGGGAAAGTGTAAGTGCAGACATTGTATCTACAATGTACAGAACAATTGTTCTGTTCTGTCTGTTGTATGATATATGTATAAATATATATATATATATATATATATATATATATATATATATATATATATATATACATATACATATTTATTTATTTATTTATTTATTGAATGAGTAGATCACATGAAGTAGTGATTCTTGCTCCCAGGCCTGACATGTCTGAAGCAATGATTATTGTAAAATATATCCAGATTTATGTGATGTTAGCTTTTTTAATATTTGCATTTTTTTTTGGTTAATGCAGGAAAAAAGGGGTACGGCCAAACCAAGGAAGAAATCCTAATCCAGGTATTTTACAAAAAAAAGAGCTTAGTAATAAAGGTACCAAACTATCATGTCTTTTGTACATTTAATAAGTATCTTTTACCTGGAAATGTAAATAGATTATACCTTTGAAAAATAAATTAAGGTACCTAATTGGTAAAATCAAGAATGGCACACAAACATGGAAGAAGAGATCATACAGTTCTGGATTTTGCTTTTTAAATAGAAAAAATGCTTTTGCTTTTTAAATAGAAAAAAAACTTTTTATGCATTGATCATTCTAAAAACAATAACAGAAATTGTACAGATATGTAAATCCCTATAAGCAATGATTACACATACCTAGGAGTAAGGTGTGATACAAAAAAAATAATGAGGACATCTCCATGCCGTCAAGAATACCTGAGGAGACCTTCTCCTTTCACGTAACCACACACACACACACAATAATTACTAATTTTTTATAATAGTCTCTGTGAATATCATTGGCAAATGTACTCAGGGTTGGGTTGTCAAGGTCATAATTTTATGCCAGTTTGGGTTTGTTCTGGAACAAGGTTATGGGTGGCATTTTTTTTTACTTGAAAAACAAAAACCAAACAAAAACTATTTTCAGTTTAAAAATTTTCTGGCCAACATTTTAGTTTCAAAGCAAATATTCAGAATTATGTGTAATCAATTTCTGGAAACGCAGTCTGTGGCAAACAAAGAGAAAGTGTAAGTGCAGACATTGTATCCACAATGCACAGAACAATTTCTATTGTAAGATATATTGGAAAAGGATGGATAATAGCTGTACAAGGCGATGGTAAAAAGGCATACTGCAGATACTGCAAATTAGAAATGTGTGCGCACCACAGTGAACTTGTTTCCCACACAAAGAATTCTAGAAAGAAGAAAAATGTATCTCCAATGCCCAAAATTTTTGGACTAGTTTCATGATATTTAGTACAATTATTGGCACATAGCTGAGTTAAAATATTTGCTGAGACCTGGCAACCCTGAGGTAATCATCTCAAAGAGATCTTAGAATGTAACTTTGCTATTCTGGCCTTTATAATTATTCAGGTATGAAAGTTAATTACATCAGGTAGTTCATATAGCAGGTCTTTAATGTTTGCATTTTTTATTCATGCAGTGCACAGACAGTTGCAGGACAAAAGGAAAATCAATGTTCAGGCAGTAAAGAGCCCGAGGCCACCAATCAGGAAAACCATGTCAGGTCAGATGACTCTCTTTTTTTCTAAAAAATATATAGAGTAGCTAATGGGGTGTTCTATCTATACAAAAATAACTTGATTAATTATACATTTTTAATAAGGAATTAATAAACATTTCCTCACCATATCAACAATTTCATGTGTTAGGTGTAGTGTCTGATATACAAGTCCTTGTCATAGTAACAAGCAGGTTGTTTCTATAGAAATAAAAACATATTAGATTGGCCACATTAAAATAAATCTGAGCTTTGCCTTACAGCTGGAACTACTGTCCGAGCTACTGTTATAGAAAATTAATCAACACCTTGTGACCAATTAAATTCAAAGAAATTTCACCCACTTCTATATCAATTGCTGCTATTGTTAAACTGTGACAACTGTTATGTTGCATTATTCTTCTTTTATGTTGTTCATCAGCTCCAGAAGCCAAACAAACCTTCATCATCTACAGAGTTAACCAACATGTTAACCCTTCATTGCTGTTTAATCTAACAACAAGTCGTACGTCTTTTTTGTAATTATTTCCTTTATGCAGCGGTGGAGATGCTTAAACAGAAACTGAAAGCTAATCGAGTACTGACGATTCGTCCCAGAGTCCAAAGGACAGGTCGTCCTGTTCATATGGGTCAGTTGCTATCTAATCATGTGATAAGTTTGCATGGTACATATACTGAAATTATCTAGCATCTAGTCATCTAGTGAGGTTTCTCAGACCTGATATTGAAGCTGGATAGATACTATAATATAGATACAGATACTATAATATAAATATAAATGCCTGTAAACACCTGGAGCTTTGAAAAATGTGTCTGCAAAAGTGAGGACTTCAAATTTTTCCAAGGATTCCAGGTGCAAGTTTCTAAAATCTATAGAAAATCTACAGAGAAAAGTGTCTGAGGAGACCTTCTCCTTTTACCTAACCACACACACACACACACACACTCAGATTGGAGTTTGCAAAACATTAATAATTTCTAATTCTCTATCAATCCCAGGTCACATTGTCACTACAGGTGAATGTTATAACTAAAAAAATTCCTTCATATTTTCAGGCATATGCATGACTCTTGCTATTTTTCCATCACCTGTATTTGATATTATGTTTTAACTCTCACCTTTTTTTTCCCCAAGGAGTTACAGGAAAGAAAACAAGAAAACGTTCAGGTCAGAAGACAATTTCTTTTCAATAAATCTGAGCACTGTAACATAGGTCCAAACTAGCCAATGTGAATCTTCTCGTTAATAAACCACACATGTTGACCCCTCCGATCTTTCCAATTACTGTTCCTTCTCCAACACACCTTTTATAGTGTTGGAAAAAGATGTTGTGAATGTAGCTTTTAAGTAGGAATATTTCAGTGCAGTTTCCACAAGAATCATAGTACAAAAATCAGCGCTGGCTGAAAAGTGATTAATAACCGACTGCTTGCCTTATATTATGGTCAGTTTTCTGTTTGATATTGTTAATGCTATTGCCAATGATATTTTAATAGATCATTACCAGTTTTTTTTTAGCAGTAATTGAGAAAAAAGTGCAGTATGGTGTCCCACAAGGTTCAGTTTTAGGCCTCATATTGTTCTTCACCCTTAATCAATAACATTTAAACATCAATAATATCATACATCAATAATAATCAATAATAAATCAATAATAAAGATCAGTAATATTTAAACATCAGTCATCTTTATAACAGTAATCTGCAGACGCTAGCATTTTTTTTATTTATTAAAGAATGACACGTTGTAATGTTTATCTGTTTATCATTTATTGTTGTGAAACATCCACAAAACAATTCAGTTCCTGCTTTACTTATGTTATAGCAGCTATAAACAGTCGTTCCCTCATCATCCTCTGGTTTTCTCCTCTCGTGAAGTTATTAAGATTTTTTCTTAAAAATTGCAGCTTTTCATGTTAGCAAGAAACCACAAACAATTTCCCATGTCAGAAAACTTTACAGCTTTACTGTAACTAAGCGCTGACACTGGAGACTCCTTTCATAAATGCTAAATAAACTTCTCCTTAGCATATGATCACTTACACATTTTAAATCCGTTTATGTGGAGCGTCCGCTATGCAAGTCCCTGTTTACTATAGAAATAATAACGTATTAAAAAGCATGAATATAAGCCTGTGAATTTGCAGCTGGAACTATTGTAAGAGCGGCTGTTATAGAAAATTAATCAACATCGTCTGATTCAAGAATTTATGAATGCTGTGGTATAAGAAGCAAATAAACAAAAATAGTATTAAAAAAAAAAAAAGAATAATACAAAAATTGCATCCACTTTTATATCAATTACTAAAGAACTGTTTTTTTGTTTAATCTAAGAATAAGTCTTAAGGTCCTAACTTTTTTTTTTTTTTTTGGACTTAACTGCTATTTTCTTTATGCAGCGGTGGAGATACTGCAAGACAAGCTGAAATCTCATCAAGTACTGATGGTTCGTCCCAAAGTCCAAAGAATAACTACACCTGCGGTGACTGTCCAGCCTGTTCCTGTGGGTCAGTTGCTATTAAAGTGTTTCATATTCATATGATACTTTTATATATACTGAAGTCATTATCATAAGGTTTGAAAAGAACACATAGCTTCATCCATGAGAATGGGGTTAATACAAACCACACAACACTGCACTTTGTATTATCACTGTTACCATCTATAAATATACTTTGCTTCTATATCCTGATATTGCACTCAATACGGTCACTTTAATGAAAACTTATGGCAGTAGACTGACTGTTCCCCGCCAATGTGACTATGGGACTGATGTGAACCAGTGTTACTGTTACTGTTTAGTACCATATCCATTCTTAGCACGGCTAAGAGACATGTAGCTATTAGATGTTAATTGATATGCTAGCTGTGATATATTTACATTTTTTACATGTATATTTACATTTTTTTACATTATTTACATGTGTTATAGTTACATTTATTGTTCGTTGTTTTCTGATATAATCTATTAGGCTTGGGATTGATGCCTTTTCCACCTGTCAATAATCAGAAAATTTTGGAATTTTATCAGTAATTTTCAAACACAAATACTGGCTGCTGCATCACATCATTAAATCTATAGCGTACGCCTATATGTATACTATTAAAACCATGCAAACAGCATCATATCAGGAAGACCCACTAAATGGAGCTGTTTTATGTGTCAGAGGAGTGATGGGGATCATTTATATCTACAGGACTGTTATGTCTCCCCCCTGTGGTCTCTCTATTATGCCAGGCATTAATAAACTAAATCTAATAGACTACAGTGTGAAACAGCTAGCAAATGCAATAGCCATTTAAATGTAGTTTAAAACCATCAATGTCTCAAAGATGCATCAAAAATGAAGATCAGTAATCGATATATTAATGTTTTGTTACATCCCTATAACCTGTACAAGTGTTTTATTCCTTAAATATTATTTTGCATATAAGCATCAGACATTGGGAACGCAGACCTCAGTTAATTGTGTTTGTACAAGGACAATAAATCTGTTATATTATTGGATTTGACACATATCAGTCATATGTGGTATAAGCGGTTAATTCTCTTTAATCAGACTTTGCGACTTTGAGATTTGTGAAGTTTGAGCTCCTCTTCATGAGTTACAAAAATGCAAATATTAAGGCTATAATGCAAATTTATTTATAAAGTAAATAGCCTTGTGTTGAAATAAGATGAAAGTTGTTTATTGCCACTTCAGTTCGAGCTCATTTCTATACATGCCCTGTGTTTCTTACAAACTCTGCATTACTTACGGATGACAGCTTGCAGTGAAGTGTTATCCAGGTATTATTATCAACCATAAATGATTCAGTCGCTTTCTATATCAGCAGCTACTGTCCATGCTCATACACATGCAAGAACAGTTTCCTACCAACCACCATATCGAGCGCATCATGACCGTGGAAACAGGACTCCACATTCCAGCCAACAAGTGCCCAGTGGTTCTGCAGCCTTTGGTAAATATCATGCTTAGTATTCAAGAATGTTCAAAAATATTATCATGTTAAATTAATCAGTAAATGAAGCCTTCCCATGACCACCACCACCATGAATTCTGTGTTACACCTTGATGTATGAGTATAGAGGCAAAAGTCAGTGACCGGGTAAGGTGGACATTACACAGAGAAGCAAGTAAGAGGTCAAGGGTAACTCTGAAGGACCCGGCGAGAGATCCACAGCTTGGAAGGCAAAACCTCTACAAATCTGGGCTTAAACGGAAGAGTGGCGAGCCATATAAAAAATGCCATTTGGAGTCTGTCAAAAGGCATGTAGGAGATGCAGCAAATCAATCCTCTGGTCTGATGAGAACAAAATTGAACATTTTGGCTTTGGCACAAAGCTCTACATTTGGTAGAAACTCAACCCCGCTCATCACCCTGAGAACATCATCTGCATGGTGAAGCATGGTGGTGGTAGCATCAGGTTGAGCATTACTCTTGGTCTCTTCTGCTTTTCTGACTAATACTCTCCTTATCTGGTCTTATTGACTTTTGGTGGAGGCCTCCTCTAGGCATCATGAGAGTTGTACTGTGCCATATTCCTTCCATTTTTTATTACCAAAGAACCATGGTTGATTGATCAACCTATATTGATCCCCCCTTAATATTGTACGCTATTTTTGTGTAGGTTCATGACATATAATCCCAGTTACACTATATGGCCAAAAGTATGTGGACACCTGACCATCACACCCATATTTTATTCTTCCCCAAACTTTTGTTTTCACAAAGTTGGAAGCACACAATTGTATAGAATGTCTTTGTATGCTGTAGCATTACAATTTTACTTCACTGAAACTAAGAGGCCCAAACCTGTTCCAGCATGACAATGCCCCTGTGCACAAAGCGAGTTTCATGAAGACATGGTTTGCCAAAGTTGGAGTGGAAGAACTCGAGTGTCCTGCACAGAGCCTTGACATCAGTGCCTGATCTCACTAATGCTCTTGTGGCTGAATGAGCACAAATCCCCGCAATCTAGTGGAAAGCCATCCCAGAAGAGTGGATGTTATTATAACAGCAAAGAGGGGACATTCTCCATGGTTTTGGAATGGGATTTTCAACAAGCACATATGGGTGTGATGGTCAGGTGTCCACAAACCTTTTGGCCATATAGTGTAAGCTACAGATAAAACAATGGTTGAGGGAAGATAATAGATAATAGAGATGGTGAGGGAGATTACTTATAAGCAAGTGTTTTCATGAAAGTGGGAAAATTTTTTTGAAGTTTGTCTCTGTTGGAGGCTAGATTTCTTCAGGGGAATCTGGTGTAGGGTCACAGCTGTATGTGATCCCACTGAGGCCTGCCTTCCAGCAGTGTGATTTTTTTTTTTCAGTCTAGCTCCGTTCTCCACTCATGTGTGATCCCATCTATTCCCAGCTTGTGTGTGTGTCTGTGTGTGTGAGACAATGTTGGTAAATTTCCACTTGACTCGGTTTCTGTGTTGAATCTGAGACATAGTTGGAACCTCTGTACTTCAGCAGCAAAAACCTAAGAATGTATACAATTGTTGTTAGTCAAAGACCTTGGCTAAACATTAGCTTAAATTTGGTCCCAAAATGAACCACGGATTGTTCAGGACAGGATCTTATTAAATAGGCATTCTGTATGTCTGTCTTCTATTGAAATTACAGTTTGTACTTTATTTTATCTGTTTTACAGCTCAGAGCCATAAGATGGACAGCTCTCAAGCTGATAATGAGAAAATTGCAGGTACGTGTAGTAAATGCCTACCATATGAGCTAAAGCTAACACAAAAATGAATTCATCTTGTGCTCAAGAGTTTTCACCCATGTTTTTGAACCTTTTTAGAAATCACAGACAAAAGCCTGCTGCTTCTAAAGAACCACCGAGCCGAGTTAATCGATAAAGTAAAAAACGTAGTCAGAATCGTAGATTACCTCGAGCTATCCAGTGAAAATGCAGCGATTGTGCGAGCACAGTTGACAGACCAGGAACGGATGAGGAAACTTCTGGAGTTTACAACCAGCAAACGTGCTGCAGAGCATCTGATTAAAGTCTTGGTGGAACAAGCAGGTGATGTCATGGAGGATCTTAATGAATCCAGCAATACTGGGGATGATGCTGGAGATGATGTAGAGGATGATGGTGGGGATGATGCTGGAGATGATGCTGGAGATGATGCTGGGGATGATGCTGGAGATGATGTGGAGGATGATGCTGGGGATGATGTGGAGGATGATGCTGGAGATGATGTGGAGGATGATGCTGGAAATGATGCTGAGGATGATGCTTGAGATGATTCTGAGAATGATGCGGAGGATGATGCTGGGGATGATGTTGGGTATGATGCTGAGGATGATTCTGAGGATGATGCTGGGGAAGATGATTAATTGTTTGATTAATTTTTGGTATTTTACTCAACCTCAACGTTCACTGACAATTTGTTCAGCACTATGCAATAATTTTTATTGTTAATCCCATCAAAAGTGATTTAAAACCAACCAATTTGTCTATATGGCAATTATTTTAGTAGACTGAGATTGTATATGTTAAAATACCAATCCCCCTGCTTTTTAATTTTTTTTATATTTTTAATTAAATGAAAAAATATATTTTTCTATTTGTTTTTATGACTTTGATTTAACTCCTTAATGACCTTTTGCTGTGTAATAAAAAGTAATAAATAAATCATGATAAAACCTTCATTTGAAAATCTATTTTCTGTGATCCATGAACAGCCAAAGCACAAACATTTTTCTTGTTATATTAACCATTTTTAGAATGTTCTAACTGACCAACAGGTTCCTGACCCTGGTCCTGGAGAACCCTGTGTCCTGCACATTTTAGTGTTAGTTTAGGGCTGATTATTTGAACACTACAGTGTGCAGGACAGGGGATACTCCAGGGTTGGAAATGTGTGAAAATCACTAGGTTTATCACTAGGGGGAGATGGCAGCTTAAGAATCGGGAAATGAATGTGGACAGACAATTCTAGCATTAAAAAAAAAAAAGTTTGGATAGGATAGGATTACACACATGAGCCACTGTTAATGCTCTAGAGGTGCAGGTGACCACAAGATAATAAACTGGATTCAGATGTCAGATGCAGAAATGTGATGGTCCTTTTGCCACAAAATACCAACAGGGTCTAATTACAAATTGCTAGCCCCAATTCTACAGTGAAACAAATAGAAATAAGAATCTTAATATTTAAACTGTATAAAACATCTACTTAACCCATTGGCTCATTAACATTATCCCCTCAATATGGAAAAAACAATACATACATTTCAAAATATATATTAGAACCCTCTTTTTCCAGCTTCAAAATAGCTTGCTTTTCACCCAGAGACAGCTCTCTGGTCTTCATGTTGGTTTATCCTTTTCAACAACAAATGCAGTCTTCACAGGCAAAACCCAGGGCTCAAACCAAGAGTAGACATTCAAAGCTATTAATTCTTTAAGCAATCAATCTAACAGAGCATACCTGGGTAACAAGAAACACCTGTCAGTCATGTTACAATATTTTTGATCACCTGAAAAATGGGTGGGTTCAAACAAAAGTCCAAAATATACAAAATATACATATGCAATATGCCCAAACCCAAGACCCAAGTCTAATACCCAAACTGTCTAACAAAAATCAACCCATGGCAGCAAGTCAAACGTTGCTTTATTACATCAGAAAAACATGGATCTGGTAACCCTGTCTGCATATGGGTACAAACTGTGTTATGATACTCTATGTTTATGGTCTTATATGCCGTTTACATTGGAAATATGAACATCTTTACTTACCATTAATACATACCATGGAAAATAATATTGTCTTTTATGTGTGTTTTAATATTTCTGTCAAAATGAGAGATGATCATGAATATATGTATTTGAACTGGCAAGCCCTTTATTAGTTTACAGTGGGCGTGTTAAAACAAAATTTATTTGAGTTTGACTAAGTGGAATTGGGAAACTCGTGCCTTTAAGTTAAAGCACAGCTGTTGCCCTGTGAAAGATGCTGTGTTAGACAGTATGCTTCATTTAACCCTAATTTAGAACAAGATAAATTACAATTCTGCAAATGATACAAAACTATATTTATGCACATATGTACATTAGGACTATTTTTCTGCAATTTCTGCAATTTTTCTGCAAATAAGATCTGCAAAAAAAAAAATGCTTACATAATATCATCATTACTTGAATGCATTCATTCGGGGCGGGATGGGGCGGGATGGGGGGGGGGGGGGGGGGGGGGGGGGGGGGGGGGGGGGGGGGTTCATATACAATAAATAAAGACATTTATACAACAGCGCTGTTTGATTCTGGCTTTTGATTAGTCAGTAGTTACATAGTAGTTTATATTAACCCATTTTTAAAAAATAGTTTCCATATCTGTAGTAATATCACACAAGTAGCTAAAAAAAGCATTGTTGATACAATGAAATTTTCTTTTAGGAGACATTTATTTAGCATTTATGGAAGGAGTCTACAGTGTAAAGCTATAACAGAGAGAAGAAAAGAGAGAAGAAAAGAGAGGCTGGTGAAGGAAAGACTATTTATAGCTGATATAATCTACTATACGTGAGAACAGGAACTAATTGCTGGCAAATTGCTGCGCTATAAAAGTGCCCAGTTGTTGATTATTTTCCTAAACAGCACGGTGCATTATATTTTATTCCTTACATCTAAAACTCCAGCATCACTGTAATGTGAGCTCATGGTTGACCTGATTTGTTGCCCCACTAATACACTGAACAAACTTTATGTAACCGCATATAACCAAAGAGTTCATACAAACACATGGCACAGTGTTGTTGTGTACCATAAATAAACCACACAGGAGAACACAATTACCAACACATGTAAGAAATGCCTTAGTAATAGAGGCAAGAGGGATTTGAAGTAGCAGCTAATAGTCAGGGTAACTTAATTAAAAAGACATAACAGCTTGCTTTAATCAGCCACATGGCTTTTCAGCCGTAAAGGACATCTGTTCTCACAGCACTTGAACTCTAAAAACAGCTTGTACCTACATGTCTGACTAAGCATTCACACTGGCTTTGCAGAAAGTGTTTAGAAAATGTTCATATTGCATTTATTCAGCAAAATTACATGTATAAAAAATAAATAATTATAAAATAACTTTAGAGTTGTCAGGTTAGTAGTTAATGCATCAATACTTACCTAATATCTACTAATCTGGAGAATTTGGGGACTTTGGAGAATGTTGTTATTTTGTAATTATATATAAAGTGATTTTTTTTTTACATTTTCATTAAGAAATACAGATTTTTCTAATTCCATTCTCTTAATCAGTCAGACGTTTAGTTTTTGTCCTCGATTCTGTGCATTCTATATGGTATGTCTTTAAGGTGTTGATCATTGTGTATTAATAAGAGAGAAGTACACTGATTGAGAAACACTGTTTCTACCACTGTTTACTTTTTTTTTTTTTTTTTGCTATCTTTTCACTCCCTTTTTCAGATTTGGTATAAATGTGCTAGCAGGCCTAACCCCTTCTGTCGGTCAAAGATGAATAGACATTAATACAAGGTTTCATTTTTGGGATCTACATCATCTTATTTGCTATTACCAAATGTCTTAAAGCAGATTATTTTGGACTTTTGTGGAACTAAGTGCACCAGCACCACCAATGGCAAAAGACGAATCTAAGATCACACCAGGGCATCAAGAAACACCTGTCAGTAACATGTTCCAATATTTTTGATCACTTGAAAAATGAGTGGGTTCAAACAAAAGGTGCCATGTTCTAAGTTGTTTAACACATCTAGATGTAAATATCAGGTAATGAAAGCTAAAATTCTGATCTATTGTCTCATATTCATGTTTTGATCTCAAACCCAAATATCTTCATTGCATAGAAGAAAAAAAAAAAACCAAAAACTGGCCTTGCCGTTCCAATACTTTCAGATGGCACTGTAGAATTCTGTTATTGTAGCACAAAAGCAACATTTGTTTAATTTAAAACAGATTTTCTCAATACTAATGCATGAAATAGAACTTGCATGCTATTCTAGCTTACTGTTAGTAAACTAGGTTGCATGTCTCACATGTAGACGTGAGTGGACACTGAGCATTGGATTTGTCATATTCTTAATAATTTATTAATAGCCAAATCCCATATTTGGTTTGTCACTTACATTAGCTAAATTAGCCATCTTAGCCATCTTAGCATGTGAAAGTTTGTTGTAAATTTAAAAAAAAGAAAGCTTTTGCACTGTGTTACAAAAATATACTATATATGTATATATGTATATACAATCTATACTATCAGAATTATTTTTTAAATAGGAGCTAACCACTTAAACATTACGTTTTAAGTTTGAGGCAAGTTTAAGGATCTCATTTCCACCATCAGCACACCAGAGAACTGAACTAACACTCATTGAATGCCAAAGGTAAAGAGGTGAAGAAACCAGTCACGAGCAGATTTTTTTTCTTATTTAGCATCAGAATGGATAATAATCTGTTATAGAAAGACAAAAACTAGGTGTGTTGATTTGTTGTAGGCTTAGTGGTATTCCATTACAGGTGTGTGTGTGTGTGAGTGTGTGTGTGGGGTTGCATTTTGGACTCTTGGCTGTAGCTCATTTCCTCGTTCTATCTTTACCTGATTGAAGTGGCCTCTCTGCAGGTTATTTCTCTGATGTGTGAGCACAAAGTGACACGCTAACAGGCACTTCTGAGCTCTCTCTCTCTCTCAGCAGACAGTGTGGCTGGTAAACAGAGCGAGAGCCATTTTGTCTGACTCAAGTGACTGATGAGTAACAGCTCTGTCTGAGTTACCTTTGCCTCTTATACCTTGGAATGTTTGAAAAAATCTGAAGCGGAGATGGAGAAAGCATGCAGGTAGACATCCATTTCAACACTTTCTGCTGAGCTAATTGAGTGCAGGAAGTTGGAGAAGGTGGAAAGAATTGCGGTTCGTTAGGAGGAAACTCCACCGGCTGTTAGCAAGAGTTAAAACACTTCAAAGACCAAATGTGAACAAAGCTCTGGTTCTCTGTTCTGTTCCTTCTCACAGTTTTGTTGTATTTGTGTGACAGAGAAAAGGAAAATGAATTTCAGTGAAAATAAGTGAGTGAATGAGGTGACAGGAAAAAGACATGTTTTTTCTTGATGTTTAGGCATTACTTATTTCCTGGTTGAATGGTAGAATGCAGAGGCAGCAACATTTTTCCTCACACACCAACATTCTTCAACAAACACCACTGTTCTCCTTCAAGCACCAACAATATCCATTCAACACCACCATTCTCTATTAAACACCAAAATAAAAAAATATATATAAAAAAATTTAAAAAAAGAAACAGTCAGACCACTGGAACAAAGGTTTAATTTTTGGTTAAACTTTAAGAAATATATTCAAGTTGAATACTCTAGAAATATTACTAAGAAATAAGTATAAATGAAATGAGAAATATTTATGACTTTTTATTTTATTGGAAAAAGAACTCTAGATCTAACTGGAAAAGGTTGATCTGGATCAACATGTATTTGACAGTGTTTACTATCAATTTTTTATTTATTTAATCACCAGTAGTGGGTAAACTGTAAAAAAATAAAAATAAATAAATTTAAAAAAAATAATAATAAATAAATAAATAAAAAATCTTGCATTGCAAAACTGGCAGTGACTCTTGCGTATGGTTTATACACCTAAATTCCTGTCATAGTATCAGTAATAAAACCAGCTGCAGTTCACAAATGAGTGATCTACTGTGCCGAGAGAGAGAAAGAGAGAGAGAGAGAGAAAGAGAGAGAGAATTTGAGACCTATGCTATGTTTGGCTACGTCTCCTGTCAGCTACACCATTCCCACAATACACTCCAGACTTTAAAGCACCCTAAATAGCAACACTGGGATTGTGAGAGCTCATATAGTTTTTTTTCCAGTAAATGAGGGCACCAGGGTACGAGGGCTCAGGTGTCAGCACACTTCCTATTTTTCCATGCCAACGGTTCTCCCTTGGCACACAGTTTAGCAGTAGATCAGTTTACAGTATTCTATAGGTCAGGGTCAGGGGAGCCTACGCTGCTTGGGCCAAGGCTGCAGTATGTGTGTGGGTGTACTGTATGTGTGTGAGTGTGTATGTGTGTGAGACAGTACTCAAACATGACCTTCAAAACTGTTCATCATGATGCCTTTAGTATCATTGAATCATAACTGTTAAAACTGTTAACCGACTGTTGCTGAGCTCCTTTGATATATTCCGAGTCCTAGAGGGCTAGATCATTGAAAAGTAAATATGCTCCCAATTTTAACACACTTAATTTGGTAAGTTAGTTAATTGTGAACCCTGCAATGTCATAGCTAACCATTTAGCAACATAGGGTGGATGTTTACATTGGTCTTCCTGAGATTTTTTTTTTTTTAATGTTTCTGGCATTCTGAGAAACCCTGCGTGATACGAGGAGTGTCAGATTACTGGGAACTAACTTTCAAATTACTGGGAAATTCAGCTTTACACTGTACAAGTTTCAGCCTGTTTTTGTTGTCGCACAGAAAAATCTCGCATCCTTAAATAATTCTTTGGTTATGAGTTGTGATCAGAGGTCTCAGAACTCATAACGTGAGGTGCTCACCAGCAGCCAAAATAGTGTCAATGAAACCAAAGACAGCTTTTATGACAAAGTTCTGGCAGTGAGAGAAATTTCTGATTAAAATCTCAGAATATAAGCACTGCTACGATGTTTGTCTAAAAGCCACCAATAGGAGGACAGCATAGTATAATTTTGTTTGAGATGAGTTCAATAAAATCTTAGCTGTATTCTCTAACCGACTTTTCCATTCCTTGAGACAATGTCCATTAGCATGTTTCTGTTTACATTGTACCAGTGAAACTACCATATAATACAAAACGTGACAATCATATTAAAAGACTTCTGAAAACACCATGTCTGAAATCGACTTCAGATGCAACAACTTTAGGGCTTACGTTGTTCTAACTCAAAAGGAACACCACTGAAGGTCTTGATGATTAGCCCAAGAATTGTACCAAACCTTCTAAACCAGGAGGAATGTCAAACCCAACAAAGAACTTCCTTATCTGTCCTTGCTCCATGTCTAAAATCTATATGGGTCGGTATCAGTTCTCAGAGTTTGAAGGCCATTGTGTCATGACGGGACACAAAAAGGACATAAAGACAGGAAAGAGGCTAACACAAACACAGGCATCTGTGAGATAGTGATAGCTGTCTGTCTGGATTCTACCAGAGGCGAACATGTGATAAGGCACCAAAAGCTGTTTTAACTTTTAGAGTTTGGTTTATTATTTTGTTGTTCACTTATTTCAGACTACCAAACAACCAAACAAGAATACGCAAAAATGGCCTCTGTTTTGACCGTTCATAAAACAATGCTTAAAAGCCAACAATCTTTGCTTCTTTCTCTTAAAAGTGGAATTATGGCAAGACACTACGGGTAGAAATGACACTTTTGGTCACGTCTGTCATCTTTTCAGAATACTGGATAAATCTGGCATGTCTTCTTTTAAACAAAAACATTTCAACAGTCAGCAGTTAAAAGTTTATTTCACTGTTTTTTTTTTCTGTGTTAATTTAGCAACACTGAGGAAGACTTTAGCTCTGCCCAATCAAGTCATGTCATATATCCGTGAAAAAACTTATAAAAGGCTTATAAACTACACATCCTAGAGTGGAATCATATGAAATCACTTTGGATTTTTAGAACTGTTTTTCTCAAAATCTTTTTTTTTTTTAATTCAGGACCAAAAATCTTTTAGATCTGCATTTGAAATTTTATGAATGAAATTTTACATATGCATTGCTATCCCTATTTAGAAGGAATTTCCCAAAATGTTGATAACTCTTGGATTCATGTTGGATTTTATACTGAAAATGGCACAAAATATGTTTAACAGTGTCGTGGTGTTTTCCTGATTAAACAATAAAAAACAGATTTTTCAGCAAACTATTCTGTAAAACTCTTTCTCTGAGTGAAATAAGCATTTCAGTTCTAACATCCTTCAACTACTTGATTTCTTCTTTTATTAACTATGCAAAATTATGCAAAGATCACTTGGTGTTGTGAAGTGTTATTTGCACACATAATAAATGTAAATTTATTGAATTTCTGTATATCAGCTGGCAAAGATGCATTGTTTTAAAAATGACCCTATTCACCTATAGTGTCTTGCCTTCAAGAAAAATTTAAAGCCATGTTTAAGCAGAAGGAAACAACACATAGACGCCAACTGAGAGGATGAAAGCAGCACTAACAAATTCATGACCAGTTCTTTTTTTAATTCAGCGCTCATGTTTGATATATGATTCACATCTGTGACTGACTGGAACACCAGGGCTGCTTTCCCTTTCTCTGTTTTTTTTTCTCTCTCTGATGGAATGTGATAGTGTGTTCATTTGGCACTAAAAAACCTGCAGCTGTTTGTCCTGTTGTGTCTCTGGATTAACATGACCTCCCAGATGGTGCTTGGTTAGGGTTCATTATACACCAAAACTCCCAGCATGCAGTTCAATTCTCCTGTTTTTTAAGCCTGTTTGGAAAAGGTATTTT
Source organism: Pangasianodon gigas (assembly GCA_022758105.1). NCBI lineage: Eukaryota > Metazoa > Chordata > Actinopteri > Siluriformes > Pangasiidae > Pangasianodon > Pangasianodon gigas. Next base: position 27,375,893 of record CM040458.1, on the reverse strand, counting down.
ATTTGAACTGCGACCAGGAATTAGCCACTTAAATCTTAACAAGTAGGCAATATAAAAATGGAGACATTAATTATTACTAATACACAATATGACACAATAACACGCCATGTTTTATAGTCACTGACACGGATTTATACCAGAGCTCCAAGTGTAGCAATATGCATTCTAAACATTAAAACGATTCTTTAAGATATGTATCAGCATTTTTTAATATTTTAAATATCTGTAGGAATAAATTAGATGACACATGTCTCTAGTTCTAGGTCACTGAAGTAATAAAAAGGACAAACTGTGCCCATGGAAGATAAAGAAACCAGAATTGCTATGTTGAAATTCAATTCAACTTCATTTATACCACAAAGGTTGTCATACGGTAGTTTAACAGGAATCTGGATGTAGTGCAGATTATTTCACAATCACTCAAATCAGGTGTAATAATAACGAGTGGAAATATTAATAAAAAGCTACACACAGTGATTGATTTGAGGGTCGATACAAAGGATGCCAAACTCTCAGTATAAAAAAAGCAATGATAAAATGACTGCACTTGCTGAAGGTAAAATCATAAACGAGCCGAGTGTCAAAAATGATAACCGTTAAATAAATGTCTGACATCCATCCAAAAATGCGATAATCCAAATTCATCTCATAATCTGAAATTTGGATTATCCCATCATCAGTGGATCTAGATCCATAAAATCATGTCATAAAATAAACATCATGTAATATCTACTACAGTGGGTTGCATAAGTATTCACCCCCTTGAACTTCTACATTATGTACAGTACTGTGCAAAAGTCTTAGGCACCCTATTTTTTTTTAGTACAAACTTTGTTATAGATTTTCTGACTTCTACATTATTGATTCAGTACAAAAACATTTTAGATTCCAAACATGAGTTTTCCAGCACAAAATGAAATGTTACAGAAAAATGTTTTAAAGAAAGCAGCATATTACATAAGAGACACTTTTCAAATAAAAACAGAATGAAGGCTGCTGGGTTTCGCTGCAAAAATAAGAAGCGAGTCGACAGTCAAAGTCTCCAGAAGAACTGTGGCTGCTTCTGCAAGATGCTCAGTAACACTTACAGCTCATTTCCTTATAAAACTGCACACACTGCACCTGAGACTATTATTTTTTATTTAAAGTGAAGGATCGTCACATCAAATATTGACTTTATTTCATATATTACTGTTTACTGCTCTTTATAGTATTTTTTAATGTAGAAAGATTTAGTTTCATTATATTTGAAGGCATCTTTGCTCTACAGCATTTCTTTGCATGTGCCTAAGACTGTGCACAGTACTGTATAATCCCAATTAGGTCTATTTCAGTTCCAGATGGTACCACTACTTAATGTGGAAATGTTCAATACTTATGCACAATACTGTATATTATATACCACATGACCTGAGTGAGCACGAGTGTTTCGTTAGTGACAGATCATCACTCAGTGCTTCACATCACAAAAGCTAAACTGGAATAATTATTCATTTTAAAATTTAATATGTACACCCTGAACTTTGTCCTAATTTGCATGTGTGGTGAATCAGCATTTCGGATGCCGCAACAAATGAATGTGTTGAGCACTCCAGACTTTATATTTTTTTTTGTGGTTCTAGTACACCATCGTTCTGTTTCACTGAATTTCTCAGTTGAATGCATACACTATTAATTATATTGCACATGCAGAAATTAATGAAATATTAAAATGTCAAGTCATGAAAAAAAAATCAAGTGAGGTCCAACCCTTTATTATGTTGTGAAAACATTGTGCTTCAGTGTGAGGTAGCAGACCATCTGTATTTTACACCCACAGCTGGACGCAATGCAGTCAATACTCAATATACCAGAACTCTGAATTCCACTGCTATAAGATGAAGAAATGCTTCATCACAGAGATTTAGAGAGGAGATTTATGGACGATTCCTGTTTATGACACATTCATTAACAGCATCTTCATTAATTCTCATGCACACATTTTCTATTACTCTTGCAAATTCTGTTTGTACTCTTGTAAATTCTTGTAAATCTTATAGTCCACATGGTTATGTCTATAAATATACCATATCACACTACTAGAACTGTATGTAATACTTTTTTAATTGAGTATTTTTTCTTATCTTATTAAAAAAATAAACATATTGTTTTTTTCCCATAGGAGTAGTTTTTTAGGATGTCCATTACGACATGGAAAGAAGCCTTTGACAACATCCAGCTGTTCTCAAGGGGTGGAAAATTTGGTAAGCAGATTTATTTGGCTCTTTTGTGACATACAAACAAGGCTTTGACATCATCTGGATTCTCTATAAAAATAGGGTTAGGGTTAGGGTTAAAAAATTAAAAGTATCTAAATAAATTTGAAATTACACCACTGACCATTTGACCACATGGATTAGCATATGTTTGTAAAACTAACAGCTCAAACCAATTATGGTAATGATCCTCTGCCTTGTCTGTTTTAGGCTACATGTCTAGTGCATGCAAAGTCATCATCTAAAATTTCACTCCCTTTAGTTTCCAATGGGAAGAAGCAAAAAATAAAAATAAAAATGTCCAATGGATTGTGGGATAGCGAGCACTGAGAACTTGGTGTGGTGAGAAAAGCTGAGCTGATTTCAACTTGTCTTGATGAACTACATTAGACTAGACTAGACTAGATTTTCTTCCACTGTTGGTACAAAGCTGTATCCATTCGCTTTGTACTGTGTAGTTCTGCCTGGATGACATGGATGAAAAACTGCAGTGTCTGGTTTCCCCATCCCCAAAGACCCAAAACCTAATAAATACAAGGACAAAAACAAAAGAGATACTGCATGGCACATTAAATGGATTGAATTCCCGCTCACTGGATTGGATGCATCTGTAAATAGACAAAAAGAAATAAGGAATATATCAACTTTAAGTCTATCACTATCACACAAAAACATTTAACTCAGAATGCTTCTTTAGAGCTAAGCTTACGAGAGGAGCCTACTTAAATAGGAAGATGTTTTATTTGAAATCCACACAAGGCACTGATGAAGATAGAGGGAGACCTGACACGCCCTAAAATGGGTGGATGAAAGGGAATGGTTAAAGCGGATAAGTCTCTACTGGGTCCATGCTGAGAACACACCACTGCTTAGCTCTTTGATGCAGTGGCTGTATGGAGTATAAATCATAACACATATGACCAAATGTTATTTTTGCTGGATTTCTTCATCACCCGGGTCTGCAAGCAACCAAAAGCTGTCCCTTTCAAGTGATTGATCTAGTACTGTTCTTGAGTACCTCATTCCAAACACTCACATTGTCGGACTCGCATTGGATATATTTTCTCCTGTGCAAATAAATAAATAAATAAATAAATAAATAAATAAATAAATTTTAAAAAGTTGATGTTGCTGCATTGGGCTTTATATATAATGTAGTACATACAGAACTATGCTTCTGTTTTATCTATATGTCCAAGAAACATATTTTGTAGAGACCACATATCAAATTGAATACAGTGCATTCACATAAATTATGTTCATACAGCATGAAAATTTCAAGTAAACTTTAGGAATCCCATCAAACTAACATGACATCATTAATGTATCATGATGTACCAGATTGTTAGAACAGATAGATTTGAGGGATTGGAGCAAGAGGTGCATATGTGACACACTTTTTATTTATTTATTTATTTATTTATTTATCACACAAGAGTGTGGTTATATTGAATATCGAATTCGAGTGCAATATTGCTTTAATACAACAGTTTTTTAAATAAGAAATTAATATTGTGTAACTGACATTTCAGAGAAAATATGACCAAATAAGGTGTTTATTTTTAAGCCTCACTCACTGATAGCCAGAAGGCTAGCTGACTAGCTAGCTCACAATGATTTGTACATTTCCGTTAAAGATGCATCTGGTGAAACTGGCTTCCCTTCTTCCTTTTCACCTTCATCATTTAAGTCAGAAGTTATATCCATGAAAAGAGTATCGTTTGCCATGTCTGCTGATGATGTCACTAACTCTACTGTAGTAATGGTTTCAGTGGGATTGTTGCTAGAATTATTTTACTCTTGGAACGTTGCTTGTCTAATCAAATTAGTGGACCGGAACTAACTGTTGTATAAAGTTAGTTACTAATGTCAAGTTTTTTTTAGTCCTCAAATTCTTGTTCAAAAAGACCCAGAAACAGATTTGCAGCAGCCTCCAAGCTTCCATCCCAACTTCAGGTTTCTCTTATCTCACTAATCTTTAGTAAGCACTTCATCCTGGTCATGGTGGTGGAGGATCTGCAGACTTTCCCTGGAACACTGGGAGTGAGGCGGGAATACACCCTGGAGGGAACACCAGTCCATCGCAAGGCAGCATGTACACACCTTTACACACATTCACACATGGTTAAATTAGCACAACCAATCCATGCAAGGAGTTTGCAGGAAACTGGAGAACCTGGAGGAAACCCACACAAACACAGGGAAAGAAACACAAGTCCAGATATAAAATAAAAACTCTCATCCAAACAAAAATATGATAGGGTAAAATTCTCAGTTATATCCAAAACACACTGTGGTGAAGAAATATTAGTATAGATGAACAACATCAACAGAGGATTGTAAGATATCATCCTCATTTACAAAACTCTGGGATAGCTGGCTAATGAAGTCCCCTGTGTCTTTCATGCATGAAGTCAGTTCAACTACCAAAGCTCTAATATGATAATCAGGGTATTTTGATAGGGCCTCTGTAAGGGCATTACCAAAATACATGCTGATATGTTCACATACTTTTGATCTTTGCAGGACTTTTAATCTTTCCAAGACCCTGATAACAGCTTGATGACTCCAGAAGCTTCTTTCCTTGTTCTAGTTTGATTTTCCTCCAACTTCACTATGATATCACTACAAAATTTGGAAAAATTCAAGGGGATGATTGAGCAGTATGTGAGTGATTCCGGTCCTCAATAAAGTAAAGTATCAACACTTATTATCATCAGGATGTGTTACAAAGCCTCATGATGACTTTGATATGAAGCCTCCACTAGTTCAGTAGGAAACTTCCCTGGTGCTCCAGAATGTAAGGAAGTTAGATATGTAACTGTGGTTCTACAACTGGGAGGAAAGTGTAAGAATATTTCTTGCATCGCTTTGTGCAGGATATTCTTCTATGGTAAACAATATTATGTTAGGGATTATGTTGTGTAAAATTTATGGAGTGAAATTTAATCAAAAGTTGTTTTCTACATAAGACTCCATATTTTTAATCACAAGGGTCCTCGTATCTCCCATGAACAGCACTTTGCCATGGGCATTGTATAATCACAAATATGCATAAAATGCATACAATTTTCAGGGTCGTGTTATGCCTTTTGGAAAAGCCCAAATAAGATTTACTCATCTACATCAGGCAGAGGCAGAGCTCAGGGTATCATTTAATTAGGAGAAATGACATTAGTTCCCTCATAAAGGACAAATCTCTGACTGAGTTTTGCATGAGCTGGCCATGTGGAGAGGTTTTTGTACTTTTCACCTTTTTTCATGCAACAAAATAATGATGTTACTGGAGCAAATGGCCTGCGGTAACACCGGGGGCTGATGAAATACCCCTGACTCGGCCTGTGAAGGGCTTGATAATTAGCTAATGACTTAAATCAGGTAGATGGAAGCAGTGAAATATTCTGAACTGTGTTTCCTATAAGCATCACAGATCAATGATATTTATTAAATGGTAGAGCAAGCAATACATTGAACACCAATTTTCTGAATGATGCTGCCTTTCACACTTGCAATATATAAATTCTAATTTCAGTGGTCTTTTACGATTATTACTCGCCCCACTGTACGAGATGGTCCCAATAAAATCTTGTCCAAATTCTATAACAGATTATAGATTATAGATTATTTTCATCACTCTGATTGATCCGACTTGCATAAACAGAAACATTCTTCAAAGTGAGCTTGAGGTAACAAGGATATTTTTCTGTCCATTAGCATTTTTAAAAAAATTTTTCTCATCACCACTGCCTAATTTGTAGGTGCCCTGCGAGTTTTGCATCATCCTATGCCATTCTCCTGTTGGTGGCTTTTAGATGAGCGTCATAGCAGCACTCCAACTCTGCAAATGATTTTAATAAAAAAAATATTTACACTGCAAGAACTTGGTTGTTGGGCATCTTTGGTCCCATTGGCACTAAATCAGCCATGGGTGAGTTCTAAAAACTCACAACCAAAACATTCATTTATTATTTTTGTCTTTAGATCATCTATTTTGCCAGAAACACTTGGATAATTATAGTCATAGCCAATTCCCATCCATCAGCCAGCTCTCCTCTATCACACAACAAGTATCAAACAGGAAGGACTAAGACTATCACGTAAGTTCCTCTTTTCGAACCGCTGCTCATGCAAAGTCTGGGGTGGTGTAACACACTCGGAGGAAAGTGCTATCTACCCACTTCCGCATGCATGAGCTCACAGATGCCCATGATTGGTTAGTGTTGCTGTGATTGATTGGGGAGGCCCTGAGAGCACGGACAATTTTTCCAACACAAGGCAGGAAAGAATTGAGAAACCAGAATTAAACACAGACTTGAGCAAAGACAGAAAGACACAAGAGGGTATAAATAGCCAAACTAACACAAAACAGCTGGACACAATCAGAAGACATGCAAATGACAAAATAGGAAACGGAAACCAAATCATGCCATCTTGCTATCTTGGTCAGCGAATCCAGAGCCCTTCCTGGGAACACCAGTCGGAGGAAACCAGAGAACCCACAAATATCCCACACAGACATGTCAAAGCAAAACATGCAAAACTCCACACATACAGTAACCCGAGCTCAGGATCTAACTGGCGAAGCTGTGAGGTGGCAACTCTACCTGCGACACCACAATGTCACCCATAATTAGTTAAAAAAAGTTTTTTAAAAAAAGGCAAATAATCAAAATACAGACTTCTCTCATATCAGGCACGCCTCTCATAGCTTTAATCAGTAATTATTGTAGTTAAATATTGAGTGAACTATTTATATGGGTAGCAATATGAGAAATTGTCTTAATGCATTATGGCAATTTATTGTTTGTTCATAAGAACTTTTCTGGAATACTAGTACATCTACGATTATTTAGGCTTCGGCATAATCTACACACATCATGTTTTTGGAAACAAATCTGTGCATATCGTAGCCCTTATATGAGAAATCTGTCACTTTATTGAGAGCAAGCGTTCTCAGACTTTTTACAGTCAGGAGAACCCTTTAAACCCTTTAGCCTCCATCAGTACAGATTTATTTTAAAATAAACTATTAAGAAAATAAAGCATGTAATTTAACTGTGTACAATAATATTTTTGCAACTAATTGGATCCAGGAAGTTTTTATTATTTCTGAACTTTCCATAAATAGAACCCATTTATTATAAAAATTGACATTATAATTGACACATATTACTTATAGGCACAGTAAATTTAATAATGGTGGACATTATTAAAGTAATAATTAGTAACTTTAATAATGGTGACAATATGAGAAAATCATAGATGCCTTGGCTTTGACCCCTTAGAGTCCCCAAGCTCCACTTTGAGAACCATGGTTCTAGAGCACATTTTTCTAGTCCTGGAGAACTGCTTGTCCTGATTAGTTAAATTAGAACAGGGAAAACAATAAAATGTGGGTTCTCCAGGAACAGTGTTCTAGAGGAAGCTAATGTGAAATTTTCACTCGTCTAGGTTGACGAGATCTTTAGGATTGGCCCTGGTCCATACTCCCCCAGTGTTCAGGAGAAGTTTATGTAAGTTAGCATGCAGTGTATCACAGAGATGATTATATAGTCTGTTTTTTGGCTTTGTCGAAGTAGAGTGTAAATGAAAGCTCTATTTGCATTTGACATTGCTTTGTTACTGTATTCCAGCCTTTAGGTTTAGGTTTTGGTTTTTTTTTTTTGCTACAGACACTGAACTCTATGAGTTCACTCTGTGCCTTAGGCTACCATAAAGCCAAGTCTTTCCTTTAGTTCACATGCTTCAAAGTGAACTTCCTGGTCACAAAGATCACTTTCCCAGACAAATCATTCTACATCTACAATCTGCCTCCTGGGAATCACACATAGCTTCATATGGCACTTATGGAGAAAATGCAAAGAGTATATGAAAAGAAAACCTTCACTGTGACTGGTGCTATGACTGTGTATGAGTGTTAAATTCTTCTTAATTTTATAATGACAGAAAAACAGCATGTTCTAATGCTAGAACGTCATTTTGGCTGTTATTTCATATAATTTCAGATTCTTTCCTGTGCTCATTCATATAGAAATCAGAACAGGGTGTCCACTGCAGTGTGCCACTTATCTATATGTGAATGAACTAGGCTATGAACCAAAATCTATTACATAAATAACCTCTTTCTAAGCAGTGCACATTGCGAATCAATTAATCGATTTGCATTTCCACCGTGATAAATGCCGTTGTTCATAAAAAGCTAATGCACCATTATGCACTGTTTGTTTGCAGACATTTTGTTGATTTTTAAATCACAATGGCATTGACACACTGAGTAATGATACTATAACTCTCTGAAAGCACAAACAATGCTATACATTTACTCATTTCCTGTGTGTAGCTGAAAATTCGTGCCTCCATTTCCAAACTTATATCCTCAAAGATTCATCCTCATATCCAAACACTTATCATGTGGCAGCAGCGCAAGGCATAAAATCGTACAGATACAGGTCAAGAGCTTCAGTTAATGTTCAGATCAAACATCAGAATGGAGGAAAAATGTGATCTCAGTGACTTTGATCGTGGCATGGTCAGAAAATGACAATCTCCTGGGACCTGATCTTCACACAACAGTCTCTAGTGAGTGACAGTTCTGTAGGTGGAAACGCCTTGTTAATGAGAGAGGTCACAGGAGAATGGCCAGACTGGTTCGAGCTGACAGGAACTCAAATAATCACTCTTTACAGCAGCGGTGAGCAGAAAAGCATCTCAGAATGATGTGGAATGATCTCAGATGAGGCGAATGAAAAAAAAAAAAACCCTTCCAGACAGTAGAAGTCCTATGATGTCTTCAGCTAAAAGGAAGCACTCTGGCTAATTAGCTTGTAACCACCTCAATGCTATCAATACGATATTCAGCAGGTAAATGTGAGGAAAATAAAGCTCAGTTTAATCCCAAACCTCTAACCAGGCTGCTTATGCATTGTTGCAATATGATGCTCTTATGTGTGTCTCTAGAAATATATCTATAATACATCAATAAACCCCAACTGCTTTTATTTTTAAAAAAAAGTGTTGTGAAAATGTTCCACTTTGCCATTTTTTTTACATCCTTTTCTAGCTTTAGCATGGTAGTTACGTTATTGCCTAATAATACCACCAATACTCCTACTCTTTAGAGAAGACTGGACCTTGGGGGCCAAAATGAAAAAGCTGACAGTCCATTTCATGGCAACAATGAACAGATGGACAGATGGACAGATAGGATCACTGTAATTTGCACTTTCATTCCCCAGTAATGAGAGAAAATCCACATTCTATTAAGGATGATGTATTCCCTTCTTTCCTCCTGAAAACATATCTCTTTAAATGATACTTTGATTAATGCCCCTATTCTTGGTATTATCCCAACTGGTAAAACCTGTAGTGGGTCTTGGTACACAGTTTATTTTATATACTCAGTAAAATATTTGAATACATTGGATTGTATTCAGAGTTGAGTTCATTTTGAGAATAAAAGCAGTTTCAAGCCAACCTCAAGCCACTGAGTGATTTTTAATTAACCTTGTGAAATTGCGGGGCATAAAATACAGATAAAAGGCACATGACTCATGACACCTCTAAAGACAAACACGAGTCATGAATTATATCTGTTAGAGAAGTTATGAAGAATTTCCATAAGATATTGTTCCTTTTAATCTGCTAAGTCCATGTCTCAGTCATAAATTTCCTGTCAAGATGTCTGGCACAAAGAATGTATTGTTGATTTCTTGCCCTCATATGATACACATATTTCATTTTTGATATCCTCTGGCATCTGGGGTTCTGGTGTGCTGTACAGAGACAGGCTTTTGTGAAAATGACTAGAGACCAGATAGAATGTATGAAATATGTGCTATGTACAAAGTAGAATGCTGTGGCTTGTGGGACAAAATACAATAATGTGATTATATTGATGTGTATTGTATGCTATTCAATGAAATTACTGTTATACTGTTCACCGTGGAGATTTCTTGTTTGGATGTCCATCATTTGTAGTTCATTGGCATGTTTCGTCAAAAAAAAATGTCAGCCCTAGTGGCTTGGAGTACTTCCGATGAGTTCTACCACAGCATTTTTGAAATTGTCATGTGATGTTAATGTGTGTTCGTATTTAATGTTTCAGTAGTCTAGTTTTTACACAAGTATAGTATGCTTGTGTTTCATTTCTGGTCATTTTACTTCCTGTTGTTGCTTAATATATTGTGTCGTAACTCTCTAGATCAGGGCTCTTCAATCTTATCTGCAAAGGGCTGGTGTGGCTGCAGACTTTCATTCCAGCCAAATCAGAGGCACACTTGATAGTTGATTGGAGACCAAGATGAATTAAACAAGTGAAATCAGGAGTGGCTCCTGCTTGGTTGGAAGAAAACCTACAGCCACACCGGCCTGTTGTTGTGGATAAGATTGAAGACCCCTGCTCTAGATCACTATATATCAGTATTGCAAAGACTTATTTAATAAACATCATCATTCTTCATCATTTTCAGTTCAAAATCTTGAAATGGCTTTAGGAACAAAAGATTAGACCTGGTAAAACATGGTATTTAGGATAAAGATCCAATGTAAATCCCTCACAAATTAACTATACATCTCTGAGAATTGCTACTGTAAGTGATGGGTATGATGGAAGCTGGTTATACCACTCCTGATACAAAAAGAAGTAGGATAGAGAAGGACTGACTTCCAGCAGCTAGCTTTCCTGAATCCAGTCACATGCACACCATTCAACAACTTCCAGGATTCCGCGGGATGTGTCATGTGATCTAACTGTCCAATAAGAACACAGAACTGAATACAAACATGAACAAAGTAGATCATGTTTGTATTCAGTTCTTTGTTCTGATTGGACAGTTAGATCACATGACACATCCCACGGAATCCTGTACTTTAAAATTGCTAGGACTTTTGTGCTACTGGTATGAAATATTTTAACATAGAAAATAATTAAATGAACAATTGCTCTTACATATGCTTAAACAATGATTATTAACCTTATTAAATGACTTCATATTTGGCGCATTCTGGCACACTACTAATCATAAACAAGTGTGTTCTTAATAGAGATTTAAAAACAATTCTTGAGTATCATTCCTGAACACTATTCCAAAGTGTGGAGGCATTAGAGGAGTTTAATAAATCTTCCACCAGATAAATGCAACTGTTTCTCAGAACCAACTCATGATTGGCTATACTATTTTCAGGAGATCAGCAAGATACACTAAAGTATTAATCATTCAGACCTGTAAAGGTCATGAGAAAGACATTGTAGTCATTGCAAACGTTAAATGGCGGCCAGTGTTGCTTGAATAAGACTGGTATAGTGCGCTCTGACCTTTTTTCCTGATAAGAATGCAGTAATGATTAACAGATGCTATATTATGCAGACCAAAATAGAAACCACCCAAACCCTGGAAACTTTATCTTGATAGCAGTATGTTGTTGGTAGCAGCTTTTTTTTATGGTTTCCTCTTCAGCTACCATTCTGGGGGAGTACAGCTTGAAAGATATGAGATAGATTCTATTAGGATAAAATGACAACACTAATGATCTATTGATGGTCAAATATACTGTGCTTTTCTCATAACATTGGAAGTAGAACAAAAATACTTCTTATTCCATGCAATAGTGCACCTCAGAATCAGAATTAAGTAAAAACTCTCAGATGTTCAATATGGAGTTGCTGCTCCTGTCCAGCCACTATTTTTAAACCAATGCAAGAGAAGGCATGGGTCATGCTTTTATTTAAAAGGCTTATTTTTTGCTCTACTGGGAAGGGAAGCAGTAGCTCCAGATATGAAAGCAAACTCATGACCTGAATACATAGTCATATCTGCACATACAGGGAATCATCCACTTGATTAAAAAGTAGTTTGTTGGATTTTTCTAGTTGGAAAGATAATACTCACTGAGTGCAAAAATACAGTACAGTACCTACACAGTCAGAAAAACAGCAGTGTCCAGCTTCATTTTGCTCACCAAGGTCACCTTTGAAACTTCAAATGTTCTATTTAGACCTCTGTTTATCCCAAAGGGAAGCCAAGTAGATTGCACATGTGGAAGCCAAGAACCCATAATTATCTGATGGATAAGTAAAGAATTTGTGAAGAACCATTTTTCTTTCTAAAAGTGTACATGGTTCCTCAAGTGTTCTTTGGATAGTTGAGGGTGCCTTCACATGATGATACAGGTGTACTCGAGTTCACATGCCCACTGCACTACAGTGCCACCGATCTGCATGAATTGTATATGAGTAATAAACCTCTCAAAGATAGGATCTGAGGTCTACTTACAGTAGTGGACTATTACACTTCTTTCTGTGCCAAATGAGTTGATCTATTGCTGGATAAAATGTAAAGCAGATCTATTACACATCTCTGTTCACTGTGGTTATAGCTGAAGACATAATTTCACATTACTCTTTATTGTACTTCCAAGATTATGCTGTTACTGGACCTACTCTGAAACTGAAACTTCCCACTTTGCCTCAGAAAATTCAATTTTGGGAAGAAACAAAACTTTTCAGATTCATAATGAAGGTGAGAGATCCAGTTCATATGACTCACCACTAGTGTGTAATGCCTGATTGTGCTTGCACAAACCATTGTTCCCAACTACCAATGACTGATCATCATTGTTACCAACAACCAATTACTGATCACTAACTTTTCCCAATGACCAATCACTGATCTCCATTGTTTCCCATGACAAATCTCAGATGAACATTGTTCCCAACAACCAATCCCTGATCAGCATTGTTATCAATGACCAATCACTGATCACCTTGTTTCCCAGTGACCAGTCACTTATCAGTGTTGTTCCCAATGACCAATCACTGATTAATATTGTTCCACTGCTTCATTTTGTATTTTTGAATTTTGTAAATAGGTGGATTGTAGTGCCACAACTCTATTCTCTTGTATTCTATTCTATCTTCAGAATAGAAAAAAAAAACTTCCTTCATATAACACATTTTTTGCTACGTAAATGATTATATACAAATTTAAACTTGACATCATCTGGCATCTTATAGAGACTTTTTGAGCATGCATCAGCTACTTTCCTGTGAAAAGAGTTTGCAATGCTGCTGGTGTGCAGTGTGAAGTTTTAAAGCAAATTGATGGTTCACGTGCCAGGTTTCTGTAGGCGCCGTTAGCGGGATAAACAAACGTGCCCTCAATTTCAGTGTTAGCGACATAAGCAAACACAACCTCTATTTCCTGATAATTGATAGCATAGCCTGGATCTGCTGCACCACCAAAACAGGATCAAACTGTCTGATCTCAGGAAAGAGGATTGGTCATTATTTCATATCTAAGTTTGGCTGATATCAGTGAAGTAACTGAAGGCAAATAATCTAGCAGAAATTACAGACTTTCCTGGACGTGCAATGTAGAGTAGGAGGCTGAAATCTAGTGGGCCAGTGCTAAGCTATCTAGCTTGCTAATTAGTTAACAGAATGAAGTAAAGAATTTACATCAGCTCTGGTGTATAAATTGAGTTTATGGCTACAGAAAAGCTAATTTGTGTAGTGTATGGTTTGCTACATTAGTGGTGCAGTGTAGTGTTTTAAATCAAGTAGCTTGTAGTTAGTTAAACTATTTTTGGACCAGGTGGTAGATTAGCGCTAATAAACTCTATCAATTTATACAAGCTGTACATTTAATCCATCCATTATGTAGCTGTTTGCTTGTTGGTTAGAAGATATTCAAGCAAGTTCCTGGCCAACAAGGAACAAGGACAATCTGTCTTGAGGCTCTTGTGGTTCGCTATTATTTGCTAGTAATGAAGTAATGACGTTACATCAGCTAAGGTGTGTATAAATAGAGTTTATGGCTTTGAAAAAGCTAATATAAATGCAGTATTACATTTATTGGATATTTTTTTTAATGTATAATGATCATTCTGGATACAATAACTAAAAATTAACATATAAATAGATGAACAGACTTACAGGATATGATTATAACCTGTAAAAAACATATATATTTTAATGTATGGATGATGACTGAGGAAGTGAATGCTGCCTTAAAAGCCATGCCGTTTTTATCTTCTCTTTCTCTCGGGTTAATTGTGGCATTTTTAGCTGGAACGTTTATTCAGATTGCTCTGTGTGGTATCAGTGGGTGGCAATGAGAGAGCACTCAGCTTAAGCAATATGAGTCTCGATCCTCCCCATGAGCCACAGATTCATTAGTATGAATCATCCTGCAGTGTTCGAGATTTAAAAAAAAAAAGACCCTTGGTGAACTGAAGTTCAGAAATCAGCGAAAGTATTTATACAGGATGTGCTGACGCTAACTAGTCTCATTAAAACAGAATGTGAATTCAAGATTTGCTTGGACAAGATGCCATATTTAGTAAGAGAGAAGTCAGAGATGGATGGCCTTTGTGATGGGAATGTACTGTGAATTGTGCTGATTTGTGGCTGGCATTTCCTCTGGAGATTGGAGGAGATATGTGGTGTGCAACACTCTCTCATCAACCTGCACTTACCACATTGTTTGCTTGTCTTTTCATGTTCTCCATCCTACAGGAAAAGGCAAAGCGAGGGTTCACTGAGCACTTGAAGGAGAGACTCAAACATCCAGAAACTGATAACAGGCTGTTAACAACCTGCAGTGATGAATATTTTCCTTCACATTTTTTTCACTGGCAAGTGATTTCATCCAAGAGTTCATCCAGTTCAAGTCCACTGCTAAGCAGTTATTTTCAGGGAATGCAGACTGTATTTACGCATAACGCTGCTACCTCTGCTGCCACTCCTAGCATATATCATGCACAACAGCTATCGAACACACAGAAATAAATGGCATTGCTGATCAGAACTAAACCAAACAAACAGCACACTATCACAGTGGTTAGATTTTTTTTTTTTTTTTGGCTCAGAAAGCTACCTTTCTTTACATCCATTCAACTTTTCACCTTGTAACTCGGAGTGTAAACCTCAGGCTTCCACATGAGTTGGTACGATTTCGATTCATAAGGAAGCAATTCAATATTTGATGATCCCGATGAATCTGTTACGATATGATACGATTGCGATTAATTAGGTAACGATTTAATGTTTGACTATACCACTGAATTAGCTATGATACAATAAGATACAATTCATAATGCAATGATTTAATATTTGACTATACCACTGATTCAGCTACTATATGATATAACATGAGTTCATATCACTGAATACCACTGAATCTGCTACACTAAGATTTCAATTCATGAAGCAAACATTCGATATTTGATGGTATCACTGAATCAGCTACAAACACGACATGATTTAGATTCATTAAGCATTGATTCAATAATTGAAGATACCACTGAATCTGCTATGATACAATACAACATTTCGATTAACAAGTCAACGATTCGATATTTGATGATACCACTGAACGTGCTATGATATGATTTCTATTCATAAGGCAACGATTAAATTTTGATCAATCTGCTATGGTACAATACCATAAGATTTCGATTAGATGTTTGATGATACTACTGAATCTGCTATGATATGATACAATTTTTAATTCATAGCCAAGATTCAATATTTGACAATACCACTCAATCTGCTACAAAAAGATTTCAATTTATAAAGCAAAGACTTGATATTTGACAGTACAACTGAATCTGCTTCGATAAGATACGATTTCGATTCCTAAGGCAGTAATTTGATGTTTGAAGTCTGAATCTGCTACGACATGATACGATATGATACGATACAATATCATTTCATATACAAAACAAAAATTTTATATTGATGATACCACTGAATCTGCTATGACACAATTTACTAGCCTTTGATATGTGATCTAACTATCAAATTTACAGGAATTCACCTTGCTAGCCTGTTAAATTGCGTGTATGAATTATTCCCTTACTCAAAACTGCACAAGTAATCACGTGGTTTTTCATTGTAACATTATATATTTCACCAACTTTCACATGTAGTGCATATTGTTATTATTACACTTATGATTTTTTTTTTCAATTTGTATTTTTTCAAGTAGGGCATGTGGTTTTAAAACATACAAATTTTTTTTTTTAAGTCGGCTCTTTGAGTTGGCTCTTTTAGGTTAAAATTGGGAATCACATATAGGTATGAACAGTTTTTTCCCCCTTTTTTGTAGGTGTAGACGATGCCATTACTCTTAGTTTATGAGTTAGCTGTACTGCTGCTTGAAGATGATGTGCTCTATGTAGTCAAGTGTACTACACTGAAAAAATACTGGAGTGAGATTTACTTAAGAAATGCATGGTAACAACTTCCACCCACACGTAAAGCCTTATTAAATTTAACTAAGCATCTTTTAAGTAAGGTCTACATAGCATCAAGGATTATTCTCATAAAACTTGTAGTTACTACTTAAGGGCCACTAACACCTTATACAGTTCCAACCACAATTAGCACGACAATGGGAAAGTGCATTTGCCTCAGCCTGAATAAACAATGAAGTAGCAGAGCCCAAGATGATTAATTAACTGACTTGGACGTACACACACTTACAGATAGCCTACAGATCACCATGAGATTACTATGAATGGCGCCACACAGACACCCTAAAGATGGCTGGAGATGTTCTTCTTTGGATAGCCTTAAGACAACAATCGCTAAGAACTCCAGCACTGAACAGTTGATAACTTCAGTTTGATACAAGAAACTTAAAGTTAAAGCTCTAGTAATGCTCATACTCGAGTTCCTTTTATCACTCTTAGCACTGCTTGACTTTATAGTATATAGTAATAGAAGAGAAATGATTTATAATCTCACTATCCGGTGTCACCTAGAAGAGAATGGGTTCCTTTAAAGTCTGGTTCCTCCCAAGGTGTCTTCCTCATGTCCTCTCAGGGAGTTTTTCCTTGCCACCAAGAAAATTTTAACTAATTAGAAATGTTAATCTTTTAAAACATTTCATAATGCAATAGCCTTAGGCCCTAAACCTGACACAAAACAGAAAAATTATGTTATGTTATGTGTATGTTTAAAGTTCTGTGAATGCAAATGGACTTCAAAAATCACATCCCCACTTTAGGATGTAATCAGTTCAAGTAAACATTACTTTTTTCTAGATTTGTGAGCAATAATAATAATAATAATAATAATATTAAATTTAACCCATTAAAGTAAGTAAAATGTACATGTTGGGTTTTAGCCGCTTATTTACATGAATTAATTTAGTACATAAGTAATTCTAAGTAATTCTAATAATTTTCCTATTTGTGTAAAAATCACAGATTTGTTTTTCACAAAATTATGAACCACTGAATTTTTTTTTTCAATGTAGAGAAAGTGATCAGTTAATATAATTGAAATATATTTTGTAAAATGTATTGCAAAAGTAATTTACAAAAACAGTAAAAGAAAAAGAGTCACTTTGTTTATTAAAAGGTAGTGTAATTATTAATTCATGAAACAATTTCAGCCACAAGAAGAACATTCACTAGTCAACATATAGCACACTTTGTCCACTGAGCCATTGGAGAGCTGAAAGAGTCGACTCTTATTTGTGAGCTGAGCCAAACGAGTCAGAATTCCCATCACTGATGTGCGCTTTATCTTGTCCTGACACCTGCAGCTTGTTTCCTGCTAATTACCGTCATATACGGCATTGCACCGCCTGTGTGCTGTCATTCTCCTGTTTGTAAGCCTAGATTTCCTGTGTTATGGTCCAAATATTTTCCTAGTCTGTGTTTCTGCCTTGTAGTAAATTCCTTGTTAAAATTATTGACACGCATCCCATTTCCAAGTTAATACATCATCTTCCTAGTGCTTGTTTAGATTAACTTCAGTTACTTCTGGGATTTTGGATTAAAGTGCATCTAGTACATAATATTGATGGTGTTGAGAGTTTTTGTTCTCCCTTGTCTCTCTATTTTTATTGCTGTGCATTGGGTTGTCTTTTATCAAAAACAGTCCATATGTCTATATTGTATCCCGAGCTCTTCTTCTCATACTGTAGTGTCTGATTTAATTAATAATGTAATGACTGAGCCTAATGTTTATTATAATTGCATCAAGGAAAACTGAAAGATTAAAATTAATCAACAGTTAGGACTAAGAAAGGTTTGTATTAAATATTACATTTTTGGTGACTAAATAAGTGAACAACGAATGTATTTATTTGTTTGCTTGTCTAGGAACATACCCAATAATGACCTAGCATTGCACAAATGGAACATCTTTTTAAATTTGATTAGACTTTTTTGCTCATGATCATGATCATGATGCTACTGGATACCGAGATCTGATATTCATTTTGTCCATTTTAGTAGAAAATTACCATCACTAATTACCACCACTAATCACTTAATTAACAGTTAATATTGTTTGTGCCCCGGGATTTGATGGCTTCCTAGGGTGGAGTCAATGTGAGCATATGTGGGAAGGATTTCAGAACGTTTTTTGATGTGCATGGGTGTTTCATAAATGATTCGTAGAAATGTTTACTACGTATACATACATCCACCATTCTAGGATTCTACACTCACAACCTTTGGGTCACCAAAACATTTCATTTAAGGGTCATTTTTTTTCTCCTAAATGGAAGCAGAGATCCTGAATAAAGACTCAATGAGGTCTGCATTTGTGCAATTAGACAATGAATGTACAATTTTAAGAATATGGTAAAGATAAAGTCACTATTAAATCAGATTTTCACTTAAATCTTGATCAGACTCATAAAAAAGCAAACTGCGATTGCATTTAAGATGACCTTATACTCAGTTCAGTAAACATTCAGCTGTTACATTTAATAATGTATAAAGAAATTGCACCATGTAATGATTCATACAAAGTGCTAATGCTTGCACTTTTGTACATTCTTTACAGACTGTTCATGACCATGACTTTTTGTTCCTGTCGCATTTGAACTTGAAGTTCAAATATTCATCTTAGTGTTGGAGTTCGGTCTTAGAGTTCAAGAAAATCCCTTGATAACTCAGCTTAGAGTTTATTAAAACCACCTTTCACCTAAGAAGGAGGATTTTTTTAAAGGCGATAATGTTAATTGAGCTGCTCAGAGAAATTACTGCAGGCAGGATTAACGTTCATGCCGCTGCTCAGATGAAGAGGAACGCAAAGCAAATATACTTGTGTAAAATAACTGAACCCTGAGAGACGCCTCTTGGGGGTGTGCTATTATAAGAAAATAATCCACGACTGGGTGTTTTTATGAAGTAGAGTTTAGATTATGTTGATTATGTAGGCACATCCAGCTTACAAGTCCCCATGAGTGACTTGTTACTATAGAAACGAATAGAAATGCTAATATATTAGAACGAGTGCATTTGTGATAAACTTGTGATTTGAATTACAACCAGCATTATTGTCCGAGCTGATGTTCTAGAAACTTTGTCAACACCTTTTGTCCAATCATGTTTGAGAATTCAGCAGCGCTGTGGTACAAGTGCACTTATCGTGTACCTAATTAACTGGCCACTCAGTGGGGAGAGAGATAAAGACCAAAGGTGTGAAGAGAATTACTCATGAAGTCACTCTTGTTGTTCAGCCTCTCTCTCTCTCTACAGCTATGTTGTGTGTGTATGTGTATGTGTGTGTGTGTGTGTGTGTGTGTGTGTGTGTGTGAGAGAGAGAGAGACAGAAAGTGAAATACAGAGGTGGATATTGCCATGGAGATGGAAGACTTTGCTTCAGATTCAGTAATGTTTCACTCAGCCGTCCTTTGTCTTCTGTTTTAGTTTTATCGCTCCATTGTTCCATAGTAGAAGACAAACTAGACATTGTAAATTCAGAACAAACATATAGGATAGATTTAAATCAGCTAATATGTGTCAAAATGAGTGTAAGCAAATCTCAGGTTGAAAAATAACGTGCTCGCTCTAATACGTTATCGTTTCTATAGTAACAGATCATTCACAGTGACCTGTAAAAAGAATGCTTCATATAAACTGATGGTGAAGTTTTCTGTTAGGAGACATTTATTTAATATTTACGGAAGGAGTCTCTAGTGTCAGTGCTTTGTAACACTTAGAAGTAACTCTGACACGACTTCTTGTTAGCAGCATTTTTTTGTTTTGTCTTATTGACTACAAGTGTGGGGGAAAAAAAAAAAGCTGGTGAGGGAATGACTATATCATAATGCTATATCATAAGTGAGCTGTATATTGTAATTGAAAACAGGAAATACTGTGTTTCATGGACGTTTCACAACATTAAATGTAACCATAAATAGACAAACAGATTCTTTAAGGAATAAAACATTGTAATTGTTGGCAAATTGCTGTAGTATAAGGAATAAAATACCTGCAGTTTTTGGAAACAGACATTGCGGTGGTGACAGTAACTCCGCTTCATGTACATCCCCATCACACCAGCTTATCAGTGATTATTTTCCTATAATAGCACAGTATTATATTCTTTACTTATTTTAATACTCTTGAACACAGCACAGCTCTGTTTCTCTCTCAAGCACTTGTGTGCCTACACAGTTGTATGAGTGTGTGGTCTGAAAATAGAAATAAACCACACATACATTTACATAAAGTCAGGAGCATTGATGTAGAAATGCTCATATTATTCACTTCACATAATAATAAAAATATACATCAATGTGTGGCATAATTCTTGGACTCATTTGCCATTTCTACACATTACTATTCACTATATCTGTTTTTTTTTTTTTTTTTTTTTTTTTTTCCACAATTAAAAGCTCAATCTTTGACTGAAGGACCTGAAATGTAAACCGTAAAACAGCTGGCTAATTCCACAACAGACACATAAATGATGCTCAAGAACAGAATAAAGTGAAAATCTGTGTAGAAACAGTACCTCTAGGTGCTAAACATGTGAAGAATGCATTTAAAATAAAACCATTATCAAAAATGCAGGCTAATTCACCTCAGATTAGCAGAGTGCTACATGAGGTATGAACATTAATAGACAAATTTGCTTAGGTGACTATGTAAGAGCAGGAAATTCTGCTAACGGAGAACAGGAGAATAGTTTTAAAGTAAGAACTCATGTATAGACACATTCATGGCAAAGGAACAGTGCTGCTTTGTGGCGCAAACACGCAGTGAAGGCTTTTCCAAAATGGCTTCCTTGCTAATTAACTGTTATTAAAAGTTTGTTTTGAATTCATGCTAGCTAGCAAAAGTGTTGGTAAGATAGTTAATATTAAGCTTAGGCAAAAAATTTGTTAACTAAAATAAAACTGTATCACATTTCAGAGGAAGTACTTCATTTATTAGATAAAACTAGCAGTTGGAGTTTGCAGTTGGAGTTTATATCTAGCATATAGTTAGCTAGTATTAGCATATAGTGTATTCTTGTTAAATATTAGCCCACTTTTTCCTAATGTTTAATAAACTGACTCAGGTGGTAAAATGTATCATCGATCATTCATTATAAAATGAAATATAAACTAAAATTCCTATTTTAATGCTTCTTTTCCTTTGAGTATGTTATGTGTATGTAGTAAACTACCTCACCTCCCGGTTTTGACATCAGTTGATGTGAACATTTTTGTTTTTACTCAGATTGGGGATTATGTTTTTTTCCCTCATCAGATATGAATCATTGCCACTCCAAATTCCTATAGACATTTTTTTTTCTAAGACCTGTCCCATATGAAAAATGTGCCAAATTAAGAAGTCCTTAAAGAAGAATTTCTGAAAAAAAAAAACAAAGGTAAAATTTTACTCACAAAAATAATTAATAATAACAATTGCTTCACACTTCATACTATTTTATTGCCAACATGCTAGATTTGACACAAGTAACACCTACAAAAAATCTCAAATGACAGGTAATATAAATTCGCTTGGTCAAAGACTCTACCCCATAGTGACTTGCTGACAAATTTTGAGTGTTGTTGTGCAAAAAATGTGACTGCGCTGAGAAAGAAATTTGTGAAAGTGTAAAATAAATTTGAGCACATTTACAAACATTTCAACGAGTACATTCCTGAGAAAAAACTAAGAAATAGTGTACACACTATTTTCCTGTTGCACATGTACAGTATGAGAACAGAAGGAATCCTGCTCATGTAATAAACTACAGGGTGTCCTAAAAGTCTCCATACATAGGGGAAATTAACACTTTGTAGCAAAATGTCTTCCAAAATTGTTCATATTTAGTTTATATTATGTATTTTTTTTCACATTGCCTTTAAGAATGCCTTTGACAAAAGAAGAACGTATTGAAATCATTTTCATGGCTGGATCAGGAAGCTGCCGCAAGGTTGCGATGGACTTTAACAGGAAACATGACAATCACATCACACGACACTGTTGGCAAACTTATTAACAAATTCAAAAAGACTGGAAGTGTTGCGGACCAACCGAGAAGTGGACGTCCATGAACATCCACTGATGAAGGCACAACCGACGTGGTGCTGGCATACACAGTCCCCTATTTATGGAGACTTCTGGGACACCCTGTATTGTACTCACAACATTTTGTCAGTAAAATGGTCTGTGAGATTGGATGAGAATCTCACATACCTTGCTTTTACAGCTGAGCTTTCACCACAATGAGCTAAGTTTTCCTATCAGTGTTTGTGCCAAGGTGCCTGTACCTGTACTCAATCCATCAGCCAGGAAGAAGTGTAGTAAGAATCGAGGCAGCCTTAGAGTCAGAGACCGAGTCAGCCAAGAAATTTACTGTCAAGCTCTGGCTTTTCTTGTTAACTGGTGGACTCAGCTCTGCTTACTAAAAATATATATAGCAGAGCAGATAAACATTTTAATAAAACTTCCCGTTGTTCAGTGAGTCTGATTTTCTAAACATGAACCAACTCAACTTCTGGAGCAGCGCCTCCATTTCAGTTAATCAATCACATGAAAGTATGTAAATGATTTAGCTGAAGGCAGCTCATCAGGCCAGAGACTACAGGGCTAGAGATAGTAGGTTAGAAGTGTTAGGGTGGTGGTGGATCTGGAGCCTATCCCAGGAGGTTCACAGCTAGGCGGAATTTAGCACAGACAGTACACCTACTGGCTTGTTTTTGGGAGATAAGAGGAAACCGGAGAACCTGCCAGAAACCCACGTGAACGTGAGGAGAACATGCACAGGAACTCTATGGAGACAGTAACCCGGAGGACCCTGGAGCTGTGAGGTGGCATTGATACCTGCTGCACCACCATGGCTAACGTTTACTTTGGGTAAAATAAATTGTGAAATTTTTATTATGTGATAACGCTAACTGTAGCTATACGTCCATTGTACTTGGAAGTTCCAAATTGATTTTCCTGATTTCCGATATAAAATCTTTCCGATCTAAAATCTGTGCTCAGCCTTAGAAAAACGTGGATTTCCAGAGCAAATTCGTATTCGTCTAGTCTCTGAATTTAATAATTTATTAATAGGAGCTACATTAATTATTTTTGACAAATAGAAATCATGTATAAAATTGGTTAACTGTCTTGTTCAGCTTTGCTCATTACAATGATCTGCTACATTGGTAATAAAATTGTACTGAAATCTGTGTAATTACGTTACAAATCTAAAATTACAAAAGTGTTGAAACACCTGTTTACAACAGAAAAGCTGCGTATCAAATAAAATCAAGTAGAAAATAATGAATGGATTACTGTTGACTGTTTGCGCTGCCATGCTGTTGTGACGTCAGGTTTGTTTATGTCCAAGAACTCGGGGTAGGTAGATGTTTCCCGAGTTCCAGAGTTTGGAATTTCTGAGTTAAATGACCATTCCAATGCACTTTTCCATGTCAGAGGAAAGTGGGCGTGGCTAAAGGTCAGAGGAATTCAATTTGGTGTGCATAAAACACTTCAGGACGTCCAGTTATCAGAAACTAATCATTTTTGGGGTGGTAACAGTAACAGCACTTTCATCTCAGCACCTATCGTTGATTATTTTCCTAGACCAGCACACCACCAAGATTTTTATTCCTTACATAGTGTTAGGGATAAACTTGCAGACATGGACACATCAGGAAGCTATGCTAGCTGTGTTAATGTTCATGAATTATCATGAAGTGTGTCCTAACTTTGAATGATCGGAACGAAACTTGGTCCCATTTTTTGCCCTAGAGTGTAATGATAGTAAACTGTAACCAAGAATAGTAAGCTAATTACACTTTGTAGCTTGTACAGTTGCGACGACTAGCCTGTTTTGACTAGCCTTCTCCATTTTAGCTAGTTAGCCAATAGATAGATAGATAGCTATTGATAGCAAGGATAGAACCTATTTGGTAAAAGGGGCATCATTTATTTTCAATAGCTGTTAGCTGTTAGCTGTGGTGTTTGTTAGATGCTAAGTGTTATTTGAGCCAGTGAAACACTTTAGTCTTAGCCTTAAAACAACTACATTAAAGTGCTTTAAAAAGTGGCATTTTCTCTTATTGGTTTAATGCGTAAGGAAACGTTAGGTCCTGTAACCCGTAAGGACAAAGTTGATAGTAGTTTAAGGAATCCTTCACGCAAACGATTAGATAAACCTGGCTAATAATGAATGACAGCTAATGAAAGGAGGTTCATATAATGTAATTAGCATGAATAATAGCTTTTAAATAGCTTTTCTTCATTGTTAGTGATTTAGAAAGTCTACCTTATGGAGGAATAAAAGTGAGTTTCAGTGGAGACTTCGCTCTACCTGACCTAAACTTGGTTAAAATCTCAGAGTATATACAGTAGAGAAATCCCGTTCTGTCTTATTTTAATCGTTTTAAGCGGAGCGGATTAGCTCCAGTATGTCACTGTCCTCTCATTGGATTATTAACTCTGAGTTGATGATTTCGAATGATGCAGTAATCAGCAGTGTGAAAGGAACTGCAGTAATTATGAAGTGAACACTCACATCCTCTGTCCCGTCTTCTCATTAAAATAAACTACAGCCTTCATTAGCAGCACTGACGCTCTGCCTGCCCTCCTTCCTGTTCAGCGACACTCACTTCCTGCTGAAGATTCACACTCCACATACAGAGCTGGCTAACTAATGAGCCTCGCCCTCTATCCCGCTATCCCTCTATCTATATTCCTCCGTGTATATTCCTCTATCTCTATTCCTCTATCTCTATCTCCCTATCCCTCCATCTCTATTCCTCTATTCCTCCATCCCTCTATTTCTCTATTCTTCCATCTCCATTCCTCTATTCTTCTATCTCTATTCCTCTATTCCTCTATCCCTCCATCTCTACTTCTGTATTCCTCTATCCCTCTCTTTCTCTATCTCGATTCCTCTATTCCTCCATCCCTCTATTTCTCTATTCCTCAATTCCTCTATCTCTCCATCACTATTCCTCTATCTCTATTCCTCTATTCCTCAATCCCTCCATCTCTATTCCTCTATTCCCCATCTCTATTCCTCTATTTCTCTATCTCTATTCCTCTATCTCTATTCCTCTATTTCTATTCCTCTTTCTCTATTTCTCTTTCTCTTACTCCTCCTGCATCTTAATTTCCTCAAACTCTGTCATCTCTCTCTCTCTCTCTCTCTCGATTACTGTTGCTTACTGTCAGCTAGTGTATCTTTCTTTCTTTCTTTCTTTCTTTCTTTCTTTCTTTCTTTCTTTTACATTTGTACTTTTACCATTTCCATCTTTCTTTTTCTTCAACTTTTATTTCTTTCTATTGTTCTTTTATCTTTGTTCTTTTTCTTTTTCCCTCTTTTCCACCTTCTTTTTTATTCTACTTTCTTCCCAATTTTCTTAAGTTTTTTATTCTGTTTCTCTTTGCAGTTCTCTTCTTCATCCTCTTAATTTTCTTTTTCATCCTCTACTTTTTTCTTCTCTTCCTTCATTTTCTTTTTCTTTTCTTTTGTCTTCTTTTTCTTTATTCTTTCTTTCTTTCTTTCTTTCTCCTAATATTCTTTTTATTGTTCTGCTTTTTCTTCCTCCTCCTCCTCCTCCTCCTCCTTCTACTTTTTCTTCTATTCTCTTCTTCTTCTTCTTCTTCCTATTATTATTATTATTATATAGTGTTTTATCATTGTCAGTTTCTCATCTTTTTTGGCTGATTCTGTTTTTACTGTTTTACTTTTTGACTGTAATAAATATAATCTTACAAGTAATTGAGTTTGAGTTTCATGAATTTCGAGATCTTTGGTCTGAGATATTCGGTGTCTTTTAGTCTCTGAGGAGGTAGAAAGGTGTGTTTAATCTATAAGTGATCCTTGATTGATTCTGGGTTTCACTGTTCGAGCTGTGCAACATCACATCAGAAGATAAATATCCAAAAGTAGCTTGTGCGTGGAAAATCTTTGTAGCATTGTTATTTCCAGCATGTATCTGACCTGAGAACACTGATGACTTTGTGCTGGAGGCTTCAGTTTGGGTGATACCATCTCTTTGGAGGTTTATTTCTGAAACACATACAAGCATTTTAAAAGCAGTGAATAGGAGAATCAATGTCCAAACACACATCCTGTCTCTGAAGCACAGTAAAGCGCCTGTCAGTGGAAGAGGAGGAGGGCAAACCGGGGGCCAGAAAATTGGTGTAAAACAGACAGATTCATTGCAGCATGTGCAGGATGTTCCCACGCTTTCCCCCCATGCCCATCTGGGATGGTTCTTTCCAGTACATTCTTCATTGTTCCATGTGTTCTCCACTGCAAGGAGAGGAACTTGAGAAGATGGTAAAACTGTTACATGTCAGAGCATGTGTGTGTGTGTGTGTGTGTGTGTGTGTGTGTGTGGTTTTATTCCACACTGTTAGTTACGCTTGTGCATCCTGTCTCCTCATAGGCCTGGATGCAATGCTGTTGACCAGTGGGAGCTTAGAGAGACACTTGGGAAGGAGGAGTCAGCTAAAAGCTATGCTAGTTAAGAATCGCGGTTTTGTTTTTAGAATTTTACATAAGCTGGTCATACTTTGTTAGGTACAGTTTTAAAAATTCTTATAAGGTTCTTTTAGATTAAGTGTTTTTTTAGCACATCAACCAACTGAACTCCTTCTCCAAGTCTCCTGCTCCCATTCACAACCGGTGCTAGGCCACGCCCCCTTCCCCACATCCCCACCCACCCCACCTCCACCTCCTGCTCCTCGGCCCCACAACCAGCTTCTCGTTTTAGCACACATCCCCTTCATGCAACTTCCAGTTTTATTATTTTTTATTTCATTTCTTCTAAAGTACATCTTACTTCCCTTTACCCCGAGACTGGAATTATGGGATTGAACATCATCTACTTTAGATTATGACAAAATGTAGGAAGTGATCATGATCTCACCCGAGTCCATTCGAAGGCTATGACTCCACAGTAAGAACTTTTAAAGCTCTATGTCTGTAGCAGTAAAAAAAGTAACATCCATTTGGAATGCATTCAGCATCATTTTTATAGCTACAATATATCTTGGTCAAGGTGGACTATCTTGGGAACACTGTGTGTGATGTGGGAATACACACTAAAGGGAATACCAGTTCATCTCGGGACACCACGCACACAGATATTCGCACCTTTAGCATAATCAATCTAATAACCGGAATGTTTTTGGGAGGAGAGTGAATACTGGAGAACCCAGAAGAAACCCATGTAACCATGGGGAGAACATGTGAAACTCCACACAGACAGGATCCTGAGCTCAGGATCGAAGCGAGAGCCATGGAGCTGTGAGGCAGCAATGTTATAAAACACTGTGTCACAATTCCACTTTTGGAATTGTATCTGCTAATATTCTCTTTGGGATTGTCGTCGTTATGACATTACTCCCAACGTAAACAGCATCTTTCCTGACATCATGAAGCCTGGGAATTTCCCAGAAACACAACTGATGAAGGCTCTCTGGTGATGAAAGGTCCTACACATTATGATACAAGCCACTTCCTTCCTTGACTCAAAAACCTGACAGACAAACTGGTGTTTCTTCATTTTCCCAAGGAAGGGTAAGAGATGTGCCAGGTCCTCACTTGACCTATCTTTTTCCATGTAAGACAGGATTTCAGTCCAACAACCACTTATTTTCTGAAGAACGGTGACCTTTTTTCCAGCCTTTTTTTTTTTTTTTGGAACGTCATCCATTGCTCCTATTTGTATTCAGAAATGACATTTCCGCTGTTTACTGTGCAGCACCCACGACATCCAACACACTGTTATTTCCAGTTCTAGTGTGCTTGATAGAAAGGCCGTGATCAACATCTGGATAATTTCAAACTTTAATCATTAGCTAGTGTGTAAGCTCTAAACCTTGGTGTTTCAACCCCACATGGGGTCACAGGAATTTTTTTTTTTCTTTTTAGCAACCACTTATTATAGTTAGTCTATGCATGTAAACTTGATTTATGGAACATTTAAAAATAATAATTAAAACAAAAAAAAAGGAAAAATTCATTTTCCTTCACATAAAGTTTACCTGAATTGTTACTAGCCTTCAGTGAATTCCTCCTCTTAAGGCCATTTTACTCCAGACCTCATCGAGCATATTGGCTATTAAAAATAAAAATAAATGCTTTTTGTGCTAGAAAAACTTCAAAATACAAGATCCACACTTTTGTAGTGTATATCCATAATCTAAACAACACAAACAGAGAGACATTTGCAGTGCACATTCTTGTGTTGGTTAACATTTATTTTAATGAGTGAAAATCTCATTAGATTAATCAGCATCATGTGATCATATACAGTGGTATTACATGTTTATAATAATCTGAAAATCATTAGATATTTGAAAGTGATATTTTTTTTTTCAAACCAGTGTTTTTTTAAAAAACATTATGCCAGCCTCGTTAGCGCAGTAGGTAGTGTGTCAGTCTCATAATCTGAAGGTCGTGAGTTCGATCCTCACATGGGGCACAGCTGCTTTTGAGGGCAGTCGTGGCCTAATGGTTAGCGAGTCGGACTTGTAACCCGAAGGTTGTGGGTTCGGGTCTCAGGTCTGGCAAGGATTGTAGGTGAGGAGAGTGGTGCTCTCTTCCACCCTCAATACCACGACTGAGGTGAGACTCTTGAGCAAGGCACCGAACCCCCAACTGCATTAAAAAAAAAAAAAAAAAAAAAAAAGGCTGCCCACTGCTCTGGGGGTGTGTTCACAGTGTTCACTACTGTGTGTGTGTGCACTTAAATGGGTTAAGTGCAGAGCACAAAGTCCGATCACCATACTTGGCCACACGTCACTTCACTCTTATGAAACTCGACTAAATTGACCAAACCAATAACTTATTTATGGGATGCAAGGTTCAATGCCCTCATGTGCATCAATCAAGGTGGAGATCTAGGTTGGAGGTAACAGGGAGATAATATGCACACCTGACTAAATGAATCTCCTGACTCAGTGAATCTCCTGACTCAGTGAATTACCTAAGTGAATCACCTGACTCAGTGAGTCACCTGATTAAGTGAATCACCTGACTCAGTGAATTACTTGACTCAGTGAATCACCTGGCTCAGTGAGTCACCTGATTAAGTGAATCATCTGACTCAGTGAATCACCTGACTCAGTGAATCAACTTACTCAGTGAATCACCTGAATTCATGGGTCACTGCCAAGACCTCTGACTCTCACAGCTCTTGATCATTAGCTATTGAGCTAAAATAGAGCAGTGGCCTCCATGCCGAGCCTCAGAAAACTATTCGTGTGTTCCAGATTTCAAGAACTACACGCATATTCATAATTAGAACTAATTATTTTCAGGGATTACTTAATAAATTCAAGTCAGCGTGTAATTCTCTTGTTTGTCTGCAGCTAAAAATCAGGCTAAATTAGTGAATGATAAATTAGTTTAAAAGTGCTTTTATCAATGTCTTTTTTTCTCTGTCCTTCTTGCCTTTTTCTCTGTGCTCAATGTACTAGATTAATCTTAATAAAAATACAGTTGTTGAATACATTAAATATATTTAATAAAATAGAGTTATTTATTTCATTGCAGTATTGTGGGTTTAAGGAATTGAGTAATTTTAAGGACGCTGTGATTTAACAAAATGTATAAGAAAAATAGACAGAAAGTATGGAGGAAATATTGTTAAAGAAAAAGAAAGAAGGTGAAAAATGTAGAAGGGGTAAGAAAAAGAAAGAAAAAAGGAAGAAGAAGAAGAAGAAGAAGAGCAACAGAAAGAAAGAATAGTTGAAGAAAAAGACGAAATCTTCAGTGGGAGGAGAATGTTGCTGAACAGGATTAAGGATTAAGAACAGATTAAGAAGAAGAAAAACAATAGATGGAATGAACAGTTCCAGGAAAATAAAAAGGAAGAAAAAATAAGAAACCCCAGCTGTGGCAAATTGACTGGCAGTCAGAGAGAGAGAGAGAGAGACAGAGAGAGAGAGAGAGAGAGAGAGTGTGATAGGCAACTGATCCCATTACAGTTTAGCTAAAGCAGTTGAAGAAAGAGAGAGTGTAAATAATATCTGTCTACTATATTTGTCATATCCTTGAACTGGGTCCAATATTTTTGGTAACAATTTCTATGAAGGCCATGGGCATAACAAACGATGAATACATTCATAACATGTTATAATGCATTCATAAAGCAGCATACACATTGTTCTAATTATTTATGAAATTGCATTACACTTAGCTTTCTTTACTGTGATTATAAATTGTTAACATGATGAATTATATGTAGCATTCATAACATGTAATATCACCAATACTAAAAACAAACAAACAAACAAAAAACAGTTCCATGTTGCATAGACCTGGCTTGGTTATTTTTCTTTAATAATTAATTACACCAGAAATCGATATAACCAGTAACTGCAGCGTAGTCGCAAGAAATTACAAATTTGAAGTGGCACTGATTTAATAAATAATTTTGTTTAAAATATAGAACTTATTGGTCACAACTTTTAAGTTATTATATTTAGGTGATAGAAATATGCCCATGCACTATGCTGTAAAGTTGTAACGTTTTGATAATCTCACTGGTATAATTTATTTATTTTTAAAAAAAAAAGCCATGTCTCATAATGTTGGGTTTCTTTGGTATTAGTGATATAATGTGTTATGAATACTACTTATTATGCATCATGCTAACAGTTCATAACCCATAAAGAAGATAGCTATCAAATGTAATGTATTTTTTAAAAATACATAAATAATTATACCAACATGTATAATTCCTTATGAATATTCAGAGTTCATTAGAAATTTTACCTTCACAGAAAGTCTAAAAGTTGAAGACTGAATTGTAAAATGAATTAAGGGAAAGACTTCGCGCTGTATGTTATGACTGCTCTTCCGTGTCACTTCCTTCATAACAACTGGCAAGCAGGAAACAGTGTGATCTATCTGCCTCTGACACATCCAGGCAAAACAATAAGAGGAAATGGAGGAAGATGAAATTCTCCATACCTTCATGCCTAACGTAAAGGAAAGTGGTTTCAGGGGAGTTTTAATAGATGATAGCTGATCAGAGAGTGTTATGGGAGGGTTTTTTGTTTGTTTGTTTGTTTATTTCGCTCCCTAGATTAGAAGTTTTGTGTTGAATAAGACGACTTGTCAGAGTGGGAACGTAATTCAGTTTCAGGTTTATAGGCAAGTATCCGGTGTTTCTTGTGTATTTTGGTCTAGCTTATAGTTCACCGGGAAGATTCATTGGGTAATAGCGGAAAGGATTGACGTCGTATGAGGCACATGTTTGAGTTTTCTAGAGCTTGTGTACATACATGTCACTTGCAATTGCTCCCTTGACATTTCCTGTGCATCTGAGAGCACTTACTGTGGACGTGTTTATCACAACATGAGTCACCAGGGGAAATATTAGTAGCAATAAACAAAGTATGAGTTGAGGATTGTTTTTTATTATTAGTGCGCAGGAGGTGTGTCTTCAGTCTTCGTTTGAAAGCCAGACATCCAGAAGAAGATCATTCCACCACCTGAGTGCAGAACAGAGAAGAGTCATGATGCAGATCTTTCTTGTGTCTTGATGGATGGTGGGTCCAATCGAGCCGTGAAACAGATCAGGGTTTTAGGTACTGTAGGAGGGGTTTGATTTTGGCTTTGTGGCCAAGCAAGCGTCAGTGTATTAAGTCTGATGTGGGCAGCTACATGAAGCCAGTGGAGAGAACAGACCAACTGTGTGATGTAGGATTTGAGTGTAAACATTGAGTTATGGTATAAGTATTTATAGCTTTATATGACTTAATATGTATAGATACTATAAATCTGCAAAATGGTGTCATGGTGGCACATTGCCATTGCCACCTCACAGCTCCATGTTCCCTGGTTTCTATCTTGAATGGTTCAATCCTGAGCTTGGGTTTCACATGTTCTCCTCATGTCCATGTGGATTTCCTCAGGGCTCTCCGGTTTCCTCCAACCTCCTGAAAACATGCATCTAAGTGGATTGGTTATGCTAAATTGCCCCTGTGTGTGAATGTATGTGTGCATGGTGCCCTGTTATGGACTCCCATCCAGGGTGTATTCCCAGTGTTTCCGGGCTAGACTCACACCCCTGGATCCACTGCACCCCTGACCAGAATAAATCACTTAATGAAGATGAATGAATGAATGAATGACATATGCAAATCTCCCAACTAATCTACTAAAAAAAAAACAATAGAACAAAAACATATCCAAAGTAGTGGTTCAAAAGGAGCTGAATTCCCCTGGAAAACCAAGTCACATGATCAACTGTTGATCTCACTTTTGATCCAGGTTCGCTCGTTACGTCATCACAATATACATACTACAAGCAATGCATCATTCCAACACACCCTTTACTAATAATTAATGTAATAAATATTTTTTTATTCTTTTACAGGTCCTATGATTATTCACACACTATAGATCCATCACTCAGACAATTATTGCGTCCAAGCTTCCGAGTATCCGTCCCCGGCCTCCTGTCATTACATCATCTGAAAATTTACAACCTCATGAATCTCTGCAGCATGTAATAATACTGGCAGAGAGCATTTCCTGTCTCACTGCACAAACCACTGGCCGTCTCTGATCCTCTCCAAACACCCGTCGCTTCCTCCAATAAACTGGCAACGACTCCAGTATTTTCTCCAGAGTGTATTTCTCTGCTTTTATTTCTCCATGTTGCAACGTGATGCTGCTGTGCTGTTCTCCCTCACCTCTATATTAGAGCTAGCTTTTATCATTCATTAGCAGAGTGCTACCAATAATCACATTCACACCCACAAAAACAAACATCCCCATGGCAGGGGAACAATGCCGATGTTAGCGTGTCATTCTCGTACGTGTCATCTGCGTCATAAGCGAACGGAAATTATGTGACACTTGAGTAAGCTCTCTCAGAGCGAGGACATTTGTAATCCTCATAGCAGGGTTTATGATTCCTACATGTCACCATATGAAGGCACAGACATGGTGATGGCCTTGAAATCCTGTTAGTGGGTGAGAGTGTGTGATCTGTTTTTCTCAAGCAGTGAAATCAAAACATTGTGTCTAAACCCTTATGGTTAGAAGTGGTTTGAAGTACACCAAGCAAACTGTGGTAACACTTTCTGTGTAAATCATTATTACTGTGCTTATAATTTTTGTAAGTTGGGAATGATTCATTACAAAAATTTCCAAATGCTAATAATGCCTCATAAAGCTCTAATAATGTGTTACAGGTAATTAATTGGTAACATAATCATGTTGTATCATAAGATATTCACTGTAATGACACATTGTGCAGTGGCATAGCCACGTATTAATTTCAGACGGGACGCTTGACGTGAAGTGTGACAGACTCATGCATTTTGCGTAGACAGAAGCACAATCTACTGTCAGTCTTGCCATATTAATAGGCATAGGAAATAAAATATCTTTGACAGTTCTACTGGAATTGATCAAACCATGCTAGTAAAACAGGAGGCATGGTCTCTTAGTGGGTAGCACTGTTGCCTCGCACCTCTAGGGTTGGGGCTTCAAATCCTGCCTCTACCCTGTATGTGTGTGGAGTTTGCTCTAGGTAGTCCAGTTTCCTCCCTCAGTCCAAAGACATGCATTGTAGGCTGATTGGCATTTCCAAAAAAATTGTCCATAGTGTACGAATGGACAGTTTCACACATAGACAAAGGACCCTGCCCTGCAATGGGTTGGCACACCACCCAGGGTGTCCCCCGAGTCCCCTGGGATAGGCTCCAGGCTACCCTGTGTAGGATAAGCAGTACGGAGACTGGATGGATGGATAGTAAAACCAGGAAATGTGATCTGACTTTATAAAACCAGATGTACATTATATAGCCAAATGTATGTGGACACCTTACCACTGAACATCCAATTTCAAAACCATGGCAATTAATATGGAGTTGGTATGCCCTTTGCTGTTGTAACAACCTCCACTCTTCTGGGAAGGCTTTCCACTAGATTTTGAAGCGTGGCTATAGGGATTTGTGTTCATTCAGCCACAAGAGCATTAGTGAGGTCTGGGGTGCAGTCGGTGTTCCAGTTCATCCCAAAGGTATTCAGTGGAGTTGAGGGTATACAAAGACATTCTTTACAATTGTGTGCTTCCAACTTCATAACAATGGTTTTGGGAAAGCCTATATATGGGTGTGATGGTCAGGTGACATGAACAATACCTTGGTAAACATGGAAAAATACATGAAACACAAAGAGAAAGTGACATGTGACAACGAGTGCTACAACATGACTCAGGTGCGTGTGATTAACGTGAAGTGCCAGGGCTGATGGGAAGCGTAGTTCTGCGCCACTTTCGGTTCTGACCTGACAATTGTACATATGACTGAAATGATATTTAAAAATTGTTGTTTTGTGCAAGAGTAAAAATTCCGACAAGACCACCACTGTCAAGTCCAAGACAAGTTTAAGAGCAGGACTAGCCGAGATCGAGTCAGTTTTAAAGGGGTCAAACCAAGTCAAGATCGAGATCAGATGAAAGCAAGAGTCAAGATTGGGACTGAAAATCATCAAATCCTTTTTGAGGCCGTTCTTGTAGAATGAACTTCAGAGTGGCAACAGTAACTCATCACTGTAACTCACACCACCCCGTCAGTGATTATTTTAAACAATGAACACAACAGAAGGATTTAAATCATGAATGAACAAGTGCACGTGCTACTTCACTGGTCTTCAGATGCACACAGACGAGATTTTTCCCATGAGAAACATACTTCTTTTGCAAGTTATTGTGTTAAAAACAATTTCACCCACTCTGATTATCCCCACAGGTCATTGTCAGAGGAAGGTTTGTTAAACAAATAATAGGAAATGAATCCTAGTCTAACTTTAATGATGTAGCCATCTACTTGGCTACGTTCGTACATTGTGGCAATCATTAGTTTGTACTCTAGAAGAAAGAATTACTTCTTGCCAAACTTTGTGAATATGAAAAGAAAAGACAACACAAACACAATTTTTGTACAAATTCTCAATCGTGACCAAGGTCATAATTATTGATACCAATGCCCAAGACTGAGATAAGTCCAAGTACAAAGGCCAATAATCAGAAACATATGCAAGTCAATAGAGAAAAAGACTGGACTTGAGTCGTATAGCTGTACCAAAACCTTCAACCAACATCTGGTATCAAACCTGATTCACTCCTGAAGAGAATTAAACAACGCCCATCCAGTCCTGAACCACAGCCATGAGAATTTATCCATAATAATTGATCATCTGGCCTGAGTGAACATTCAGTTTTTACTCTCCTGAGTGCATTGTGTAGACAGCTGTACACTCGACTCATCTCCGTACTGTGGGGGACACAACAGGGGGTCATGAGTCTCCTCTGAAAACATCATTAAAGTTAGACTAGGATTCATTTCCTATTATTTGTTCAAGAAGCCTCCCTCTGACCTGTGGGGATAATCAGATTGGGTGAATTTGTTCTTTACACAATAACTTGCAAAAGAAGTATGTTTCTCATGGGAAAAATGTCATCTGTGTGCATCTGAAGACCAGTGAAGTAACACATGCACTTGTTCATTCATGATTTAAATCCTTCTGTTGTGTTCATTATTTAAAATAATCACTGACGGGGTGGTGTGAGTTACAGTGATGAGTTACTGTTGCCACTCTGAAGTTGATTATTTTCTTATAACAGCATGTCCTGAAGTGTTTTATTCCTGTTATACAGCAGCAATTTGCCAACGATTACAACTGTATCTGCTATACATTTTTCTGCAGCTATAAACACCCATAATCTTCTCTCTTCCTCTCTCTCTCTCTCTCTCTCTCTCTCTCTCTCTTGTCATGTTACCAAGAAACTGCAAACCATAAACTCCTATGTCCTGAAGATGTCATAAAACTTATAGTTAACAGCTTTACCTGTGACTGTTACAAAGCACTGACACTGGAGACTCCTTCCATAAATGTTAAATAAACATCTCATTAGAGGAAGCATCACCACATCAGTGATTATATCTTTAACTTTGTTAAATAACATTTATTTAATGCATTGTTATACATTTTAAGCTTATGTTGACCAACTTCCATAGAAGTCCCTGTGAATTAGCCGTTACTATGGAAACAATAACATATAGAACGTATGCACTAATATAAACCCTTGATTTGTCGCTGTACTACTGTTATAGAAAATGAAGTCATACATCTACGAATGTCTGATAAACTATTCTCCAAATCATGCATTAAGATTATCTAGTGCTGGCTTTTTCAACAATCCGCATATGGGACTTAAAAAGACCAAACCAGACCAAACTCCTAGCATTTAAAATAGCATGGAAAGACAGTATTTTAACCTATAAAAAAGCTCTAAGGCTAGCTAGGTCCACTTACTTATCAACGCTTATAGAAAATAATAAAAGTAATCCTAAATTCTTATTTAACACCATAGCAGAATTAACTAGGAATAAGACATCGACAGAAATTTCCACAATAACAGCATA
>CM040458.1:27314365-27338885 GCA_022758105.1 Pangasianodon gigas | reverse complement strand
CCACGAAGACGCTTCAGCTGTTTTCTATGGACTACACAAACGCACTTTGTACACACACACACGTGCACTACAGTGTAAACCCATATGAGGATGGGTTCTCTGCTGAGTCTGGTTCCTCTCAAGGTTTCTTCCTATCACCATCTCAGGGAGTTTTTCCTTGCCACCGTCGCCCTGCTTGCTCATCAGAGACATCACACACGCACACACTTCATTTTACTTTGTTTGTGTAAAGCTGCTTTGAGACAATGACCTTTGTAAAAAAGCGCTATACAAATAAAAATGAATTGAAATGAATTGAAAAAGAGTGGTCAAGCAGCCTTTTGTTTTTATGCACCAAAGATCCATAAAACATTACCTTTAAACATGTAGCAAGCGCCGTTTCTCTCTGATTTAAAAAAAAAAAAAGAAAAGAAAAGAAAATAGAAAAAAACAGTTAAAGGCAATTTTTTCACTTTAGCTTTTGTTATTTGCCTTACTTTTACATTATTTTAATTATTGCACTCATTGTATTTGTACTTATTTTTTTTAATTATATTTTTATATTTTGTATTATTATTGTTTTTTTCTTTCTTTCACTGGTTTTATTTATTGCATTATTATTTGCCTATTTACTATTTTATTTATTTTTGAATACATTTTGTTTATATTATTCTCTTTTACACTGAATTTTATATGTATGAAAGGTGCTTTATTATTATTATTATTATTATTATTATTATTATTATTATTATCAAGAATTCAATAGCACTGTGATTTAAATGGGGATAAATTGGTAAATATAAAAACAGTTTATTCCAAATCTGTAATCCGAATGAATAATTAAAAATTGACAAAAGTCATTTTCATGCAACCAAAAAAAAAAAAAAAAAAATCGTACAAACACCTTTTGTACAGTCACTTTTTAACAATTACTTATAACTTTTAGGGTTAATGTAGCCTGAATATCATCTCTATATAATCCTATCATGGTTTTATTTTTTGATGATAGAAATTTTAAAATATTAAATAAATATATTAAGTAAAATATTGACACAAGAAGTAAAAGTTGAACAGTGTGATGGATCAGATCTATACTTTTGGATAGTTCCTAATCTCTTAAAGAAGTTCCACTTGGTAACTTCTCTGATAAGTAACAAATAGGGTTGTGTGGTTCTACATAGAGATTTCTAATTAGAGACAAACAAACAAACAAACAAACAAAAGATATATTTAAGGTATATTTAACTATGTGTTTTATTGTTATGCTTTAGATAAAGTCGCTATTCTCACTGGAGTTGTTATTATTGTAATGTTTTCTTATTTCACATTGCTTTAGCAGTAGTAACTCAGAGTGCTTTAATCATCACCAGCAAAGCAGAAAAATTCCTTGTCAGTGATTTGTGTACAATCGCAGGAAAGCTATTCAGTGAGCTGGCTATCTCAGCTTGATTTTCACCCAACTTCCTCTCTGTGATAACAGCCACGGCTGCAGGCTGACGCTGGAGCTGGGCTCATTAACTTGACGGCTCCACATCGACTAAACATGTTTTCCTGCAGTTTTAAAGAAGCTAATCCCCACGATCCACGTTCCTACACATACCATTAGCATGCTGGGGGAAGCTGTATGACGTTGAGGATTGTTTTGTCTCTGCCTATACGATCACTTAAGGAGGAAAAAAAAACAGGAAAGCTTTTTTTTCCTAATGCACTAAAGAAATAATACGATCTTTTAACCTGCAGGATAGAAAACACATTAAACAGCGTTTCACATAATGAATAAGGCACATAATGGAACTGGCTCCAAAGTTGTTTACTCTGTAGAAAGATGATCTCCCCTTCAATGAACTCCCCTTCAATGTCGGTTATGAAAGGAGGCCAAAATGGATCCTGTTTACAGCTCCAGCCATCCAAAACCTCACAACCATGTAGACATGAGAGACAGGAGTCAAAACCTGGAACAAGCAAAGAATAAAACCCTTGGGGGTGTGCTGTTATAGGACAATAATCAACAACATGATGGTGTAATGAAGCAGTATTACTGTTAATATCTCAAAGTTGAGAATGTTCCTATAAGAGCACAAGTGTGTTATTCCTCTTATATAACAGCAATTTGCTAACAATTACAATATTATGAATTATTGATTGACACATCATACTTTTTATCCATTTATAGTTACATTTAATGGTGTGAAACAAGTTAGCTCCTGTTCTCACTTACGTTATAGCAGCTATGCACGGTCATTCCTTCACCAGATTGTTTTTCTCTCTCTTAAAGTTAGTAAGATAAAAATGTAGCTTGTCATGGTACTGAAAAACTACAATGCGAAAATTCTGCTGTCCTGAAAATGTCCATATCAAAAATTATGTTTGTTTTTAATCTATTGTATAAATTGTTACTATAGTAACAATATCATATTACACAGAGCGCATTAATATAAACCTGTGATTTGTCTTGCTTTACTGTCACCAAGCTTTTTTATTTCTCTCCTATATTTTATTTTCTCCAGGAAACACAGAAAAAAAAGGTTGCTGTTGCCTTCCAGAGAGCCGCTGACAGCTTTTACATTTTAGTCGTCAAAGATACAGCGATGGAACTCGAGCTATTTTTGACAGACGAGGTTTGGCATGGATCTGGATCATATCTGTATCTCACAGTCAGTTTACTACGCTGTGGAGTGTAACGCTGCACTCTGTGCCATGTTCTGAAGGCCCTGCTGCTTCACACACACACACACACACACACACACACATGCAGGAGGAGCTCCGGTTACACACACACACAGCTATGCACTGCCTTTATCCCTCTCTTCACACTCCTCGTTTGGCTGGTGAATGCGATACACCTGTCTTCAGACAGGGTCACACTCGGACTGACGCACGTTGGCTTCTCCAGGGGAACGCTACTTCATGAGAATCTCACACTGTAATGCACTGACTTGTGAATTATACATATCAGGTGGCAGGATCCAAGTTATTTGTGGGCTTTTAAAGGTCCACTTTAGCCACTTCTGCACAGTATTTTCACTTTCAGTTGTTACTCATATACAATGTTGTCCTTTCCAATTGGACTGGATTTCTACAGGTTCATGGTAATACATGAGAATTCATCTGCAGACACTTTTCTTGGTTTAATTAACATTTTCACTATAAAAGCACCGAAGCTTTTTTGGGACTTTATCAGGAAACTTGTACTCATTTTGCAAATGCATGAAATTATTACAGAAAGAACTAATACACGCAATCTAATAAGAGACATATATTCATTTATTATACACATTTCACAAGATTTGATTATGATGACCTGAAAAGACTCTGTATTCTACTGTAAGGATCTATACCATTAATACCATCTATATCATATCTATACCATTAATATTAATATTGTCACATGTGGGGGAAAAAAGCTACAGGCGTATTTTAGAGACAGTGGAAAGTGTCAGAATACTGACAGACTCAGGTGGGGTAGGGAGCTCCCCACAAAAAAATGCCACAAAACATGCCCTCTGTCATGGTTTTACAATAGCAAAAATGTGATAACGTGCCCTCTAGAGTGCCCTTACAATAGATAAAACAGAATAAAGTACCCTCTAGGGTGCCTACAGTAGATAAAGCATGATAAAGTACCTTTTAGGGTGCCTTTATGTTAGATAAAATGTGATAAAGTACCCTCTAGAGTGCCCTAGCAGTAGATAAAATGTGATAACATGATAAACAAAAAAGTGATGAAATGCCATTAGGGTGTCCCGACATGCAAGAAAACATGATGACGTGCCCTCTAGGGTGCCCTTCCAGCGGAGAACACACAGTGCAGTTCCCTATAGGGCTTTGTACACGTGAAGAAACATGATGAAGTGCCCTAATGGGTGCCTAATAGGAGGCATCTTTCTTTCGCTCCTGCCCCTCAGACAGCCTATGTCTGCCCTGTGTCAGAATGAAAAACAAATATAATATTATTCTTTTAGGATTTACTTTTTCAAAAAAGTTATTTTTTAAACAAACTTCCTTTGTATGAGCTCCAAATTTTGCACTGTTTTAGGGGTGTAACACAATGCAGCTGTATGTTACACTGTATATACACTGTATGTGTATCTGTTTAGTGCTCCAAATATCTGGATCTGTATCTGAATTCAGATTTAAACCTGAAGTGGGCGTGCCCTAAGACAGACTTTTTTTTTTTTTTTTTTAAATGCTGGAATGTCAGCAGTTCCTCAACCTCAGCTACATCACACCAGTTTGTAATTTATCTTAACTAGAGAGGTGCCCGGGACTGTTTTAATTTTAAATCTCACACACACACAGTTATTATTTTAGTTTGTACCTGCCTATCATATTTGAACAAATTTAGTTGGTTCTATTTCCCAAAATATAAACAAACTAATAGCCTAATTTAAACCACAGTGATCCTGACCAGGCAGTTACTAAGGATGAATAAATCAGTGTTGTAAGTTCCTATTAATCATCGTGGTCTTTCATATCTGACCACTCACTCATGCATGAAAATAAAAACTTCTCATGCATGTGACTTTTTTTGTTGTATCCTATGAGATCGCAGGCCCAATGCACACGTCTAGTCTCAAGCACGTGGCATGTGACAAGCTTTCTGAAATAAATAAATAAATAAATAACTAATAATATGAAGAGCATACCTCTTATTCGTATCTGTATTCTCCTGATATTTTTTATTTTATATTTATCTGCTAATTCATAGGGCATTTTCGCTCTTCTTGTTTTTTTTAAAGATTTTTTCCTAGTCTGAATAAATGGCGTCCCTTTACATTGTTGTGTTATCAGTGTTGCTCAGTGACTTTGTGATTTTCAAGTCCAACATTCATTATGAGGTTATTTTTCTGTCAAAATTAATCACCACTAAGTGCCATTGTGTGCGATAAGTGTTAGTGTTACTGATTGAAGATATTTACACTCCTTCGCTCTCACTAATGTTAAGAACTTACTCGCTAATGGACAGAGTAGAGGCCATTTCCTGTGTTTAAGTCTTTCCTGCTGTACAAACTGTCTCTTTCTCTCTCTCTCTCTCTCTCTCTCTCTCTCACACACACACACACACACACGCACCAGTCTGCTCTTGTATCAGTGTCTGTCTTAGCCCACCATTAGAGGAGACATGCGTGTTGTTTCCAAGAACACAGGGCCACCATGGTTAAGCATCTGTGTGTGTTATATTATATTCCCAAATGGAGAAATCAAGCATCCTTCTTTTCTTATCTTCAGAAAGTGAATTCTTTTCCATTTCCCATGTAACAACACTCTAAATTTGGTTGTCTGGTTGTCTGTGTCATGGTGATGCACAAGGAGTCTCCAGGGTTATGATTAATCCTTCAGGATGTAATTATTTCAGCTACAACTTTCTGTCTTTGCTTCATTTGTGACCAAACACACATCAAAAGTCTGTCTAACTTTTCAATGCATCAGTTATCAAAAACAAGATAGTTCCCAGAAACAAGTTAATTCCTGTTCTCACTTACATTATAGCAGCTATAAACAGTCATTTCTTCACCAGCCTCTCTCTTTTCTCTCTCTCTCTCGAAGTTAAGAAGACAAAAAAGAAAAAAAAAACACAAGCAGCTTGACGTGTTACGGAAAAACTGGAAAGCGTAAACTATTCTGTCCTGATAACTTTCCCATGATGGAAAACATAAAGTTACAGCTTTACCTGATCTTCCAAAGTGCTAACACTGGAGACTCCTTCAAAAAATGTGACAAAAAAGTTCAACTCACAGGAAACATCAACACATCAACGATTACACAATTTTTTTTTTTTGTTAAATAATAGAAAATCCTGTTGTTATTCCTGTTACTATAGAAACAATAAGGATTAGTACGAGTGCATTAATATAAACCTGTGATTTGTCTTATAGTTGGAACAACTGTCAGAACTCCTGTTATAGGAAATGAATCAACATCTTCTGACCAATCAGATTTGAGAATTCAACAGCACTGTGATATAAAAATATATACAGCATACAGGAGTTGAGTGCAAAAGTTTGCATCCCTATTAAACAGAATTCCACATTCATTCGTGTTTTCTCATTAAAACACTGTTATAACACAAAGACTAAATATTACAGCAACTAAGTGTCACACAGCAGTTATCTATATTAGAAAGGTCAAAAGTTTTCACCCCCCATTGATATTCGGTAGTTAATTTATGTGAATGGGCCTCATTAAAATAAACGACAGTCAACACATGTTTATCTTCATCAGTGTTGCTCTTTGACTCTTAGCAGTTATTATTTATAAGAAACAATCATGGAGCTGTTAAGAGCAGAGATTGGCATTTTATGTGTAATAAAAAAAATAAAATAACTGATTATACTGAGATAAGATAAGCTAGAGTTCGTTATTACTTCTAGCCTACATCATTGTATATGGAGTTACTTCACTTGTTGTCTAACACAGTGACTAGTCACTGCTGTGGGGATGTTGAGCGGTGGAAATAAACAGCGAAAGCAGCTAAATGTACTTTCATCATGAGTCTGAAAATATTTCAGACTAAATGACATCAATTCTACAGTAAACACCCCAAGACTATGCTGGGAAAAGTCTTTTTTATTTATTTTATTTTTATTTATTTTAACGGACTGTTCACACTTTGATATCACTTTGCATGAAGTGGAGAGGTGTGCGTGAGACCGTGCAATAACTCACTCAGCTAGTTTAGAGTCAAATCAGAGATGCATGCTGGCTCAAAGATGCCGATCCAGACTTGTTTTTAGCTGCTTCTGAGGCTGACGTTAAAACAGGGCATTAAAACCTCCCAGACCCTGCTGTAGACATGACATCCATCGCTAAGCTAGGATTTTATCGTCATCATTAACTATAAGGAGTTTGTCCACATGACTGCATTTTAACAGCCGATATATCCTTAAATTGTGACATATGAGCTACATATTTATTTATTATATTTTGCACGTTTATTGCACCAATCTATTCACTGTCATGATTAACAGTGTAGCCTAAAAAAGCAGTGAAGCGAGAAATGTAATTTGTTACCTGTGTATGGCTGTTAACTGAAATACGGTTTGGTTCAATCTCTGCTGCACAAATAAAACAGCCTAAAAATTAACAATGTCCTGAAACAGTTTGTGCATTAAATATGGAAGAGATGACTAGTTTGGTGCAACAGAAAATTGTTCGCCCTATTGTTCAGAGGTCGTTAGAGATCCATGGCTGGGCTCTCTGGGTGGGAGGGACATACTCTCTATCCCCTGTCAATCACAGCAACACTAGCAGGCATCTGTGAGCTCATGTATGTGGAAGAGGGTGGATAGCGCTTTTCTCCGAGTGTGTTACATCGCCCTGTGATGCTGAGAAGATGAGGTTAGCTGGCTTCACTTTTCTCAGATGAAGCATGTGTTAGCCTTCATCCTCCCAAGTTGGTAGCCGTCATATGATAGGGGAGAGCTGGCTGGTGGGTGGGAACTGGCCAAAACCAAATTAGCGAGAAAATTAAGGGGAAAAAAATGACATCAGGTACTTTTATTTTTTTAATTACTGGTCGACTAGTAAAACTAGTAAAATTTAGTAGTGGTGCAACTTCTAGAGTGATTCTGTTCAGTGACTGATGAAATGACCCTGAGCTTCACTGATCTCCTAAAGGACAACGACAAAAATTTCCACAATCATCACCACACAAGTAATGACACTGTTAAATATGATATGAATTATAATATCCTAAACACAGCATCCTGAAATGTCCTAAAAACTGAATGCTTAAGGATCCTTAATGCTTAATGTCCCAGATCCTCATATTTAACACCTCCAGAGACAATCTAAACAATATCACCAAAGGGTGGAATGTAATGAACGAGTCACTAAAAACAAGTGCAGCTTTTCTTGTTATTCGAATTCCTGATATTCCTGATTGTAAATAAAATTTTTTTAGCCTTCCCCATTCAATATTGTGACTAGCCATCATTAGTTCATATAACGGTCTTACTGTGAGGAGCTATATTTGCTGTATTTATGCATAAACAAATCCGTGGAAATTTCCATTTGCCTGCCCATAAATCATTAAAGACCTTGGGATGAGCATGATGTTGAATATCTGTGGTTTCAGCTTGTTAATCACCCATGAATCCCA
This sequence comes from Pangasianodon gigas, assembly GCA_022758105.1. Classification (NCBI taxonomy): domain Eukaryota; kingdom Metazoa; phylum Chordata; class Actinopteri; order Siluriformes; family Pangasiidae; genus Pangasianodon; species Pangasianodon gigas. The sequence goes on along the minus strand of CM040458.1, from coordinate 27,330,805 downwards.
GTCTCGTCCAGTCGCTTTCTTATGTCGAGGTCATGAAGTCTGACCTTAGCTGAAGCCAGTGAGGCCTGATGAAGTTTGTGGACATGATGTTGCCTTGGAGAAGTTTTAGCAGGTTTCTAAAAAGATCATGGGAAGATTCGCTGCTGTTCATCAGAGTTTTCTCTCTTTGGGGACGCTGATGCTATCTATAGTTAAATGGAGCCTTAGAGCCCCAGACCCTTAGAGACAACATTGTAAATTGATTTATTTCTATTTTAGTCAGCAGTCCTAGACATTTCCTTTGATTATGAGCAGAGTGTGCTTGCTGAGACTTTAGGGTGATGGTAAAGTTCAGTAGGAGGGAGACTTAAGCTGGAAGAAAATCACAAAAATTCAACTGTGAAACAGCAAATTTTAAAATATTTAATCATAAAATTAATGAATGAATTTGTGCATTTTTTTAATTTGTTTGTTTGTTTGGTCAATCCTTTGCATGGCAAGATTAATTGTAACATTTTCCTTTTGGTAAAAAAAAACATTTCGAGTACAATTTAAGAACATTCTGGTAAAAGGTTGCTAGGTTTTTTGTTTTTTTTTAAGAAAATTATTTTAATGTAGCCATCCATTTCTTCTCTTATTTATTTATTTGTTTGTTTGTTTGCATGTAAATTAATTAATTAATTAATTGCATTTACAATAAATATTTTTGGAAATCTTTTTTTTTTTTAACAATAAATACAAAACCACTGTTTTTAAACAGTGGTCAGAACGTGTTGATTAATTTTCCATAACAGCAGCTCTGGCAATACTTCCAGCTACAAGACCAATCACAGGTTCACATTAATGCTCTGATTCTTACGCATTATTAGAATTATTTAATTCTAACAATAAACAGATATATAAAAATGCTCAACAACATTTGACGTAACCATAAATGGATAGAAAGGATGTGTAATTCTTTAATAAATGAAAAATTGTAATTGTAGGCAAATTTCTATGGTATAAGAGTAAAAATAACATTGTTATAGGAAAATAATCGACTTGACAGTAACACCTCTTCATCACACCACTCCAGCACTGATTAATTTCCTATAACAGCACACCTCACACAGCGCAAAGTGTGCTATTCCTTACATTCTATCTGCTTGTATAGGAAATAATTACATACCACCTACTTGTAAGTCGTATACAAGAGGTTTGTTAAGTATAAACATTAACATGTAGAAGTTAAAATGCATGTGATGTAAGCAACTTAATTAAAAGTGTTCTGTGTGTAATTTCCAAACATCTTCAATTTAAAAAATAATAGTTGCATTGATGTGTGTGTATATATTTGATGTTCCGGAAGCCAGGAAGGGTGGAATTGTTGTTTTTCCTGTTTAGTTAAATCATTTGTTTATGTAGGCGATAAGCTGGAATCAGGATAGTAAACATGAACCCTGACACACTGCTCAAGTCGAATCAGTGATCAGTGCACACTCCTAATTGTTGTTATTGCTCGAAAGCCCTTCCTGCTCCTCATTTCCTCAGCGATCATACCCCGGCCTAATTAGATAGCAGAGCATGCTTGGTGCCGTTGTATCCTGTTCGGCGCGAGGCAGGGGTCATGACCTGGTCGTGTTCACTCAGAAATCGACCTTTCTTTTTTTACACATTACTGCACAGAGTCTGACCTTACCACCTCAATGACGGTCTGCTTTAAAGCTCAGCCACTGTTCATGAGCGGAGAAGAAACATGGAGGAGCCAACCTCCTGGAGCCAGGAATTGATCATGGAAGAAATCATGGCTGACTCCTCACACCCTGCTCACCACGCTTCAGATAACATGCATTAAGACCACCAGGCACCAGGGACCTGCTCTTCATACATGGATTCTGAGTTAGCGGTACTGGATAGCTTTTCAAAGCCAACAAGTTACCAAGACAACAAGTCTGTAGGGTCGAACCTGCTCAAGAACAGCTTATTCAACATAAACAAGATTAAAGCATGCATTTAGACATATGACACATTTCTCCCTAATTTAGTCTTGGCCAATTCCCTCCCACCAGCCAAATCAAATCAAATCAAATCCCTGAACCGCCAAGCTGTTACTGCTCGGCCCTTGAGCAAGGCCCTTAACCCTCAACTGCTCAGTTATATAAATGAGATGAATGTAAGTTGCTAACCAACCACAACACACTCTTTCCTCTTCTGCATACATGAGCTCACAGACGATTGGCTAGTGTTGCTGTGATTGACTGGGGAAGAGGGTATTCCCCTCCCACCCGTAGAGCACGGCCAATTTTGCCCTCGTGGACTCCCAGCCACAGAAGACTGTCATCGTCGGGATTTGAACTCTCGATCTCCCTCCAACAGGGTGAACGGCACTCTGAGAAGACGAGCTAGACTTTCTTTAATGCAAACGAGAATAAACACAAAATTCTCTGTCAGTTTTTTCCAAAACAAGCCATGTTGTCAGTTTGCTAATCACAATAATTTACATAAATGCATGTGATTGGATAAACTGCAACAGAGCAACGTTGTATATGTTTATATTCTTGTAATATGTTTATACACACAGAGTGAGACATCAATAGCCGAGCCAATTTCCTTGTATGTGTAGTTGCACTTAGTCAATAAAGCACAACACTGATTCTGATTCAAGGTGGTGATTAATAACTCTCGCCACTCTTCATTTTCCTTCATCTAGCTGAAATTAAATGTGATGGAGCAGCTTCTGAATGGCGTAGCTGTTGAGTGCAAGCTCCATATCATGTAGAGATTGCAAGTTCAAAGCCTGGTGATTACACAGCCATCTGCAGCCAGGGGTTTAATAAAGCATAATTGGCCCTGCTCTCTAGGATGTGCTAGACAATTACAGGCTTCCGTTCGCATAAACCAAGTGGGAGGTTATAATCCTTTATACCACGGTGCTGCTAAATTCTCAAATCTAATTGGTCAGAATGTGTTGGTTAATTTTCTGTAACAGCAGCTCTGACAATAAGTCCAGCTGCACGGTTTATATTAATGCTCTCATTCTAATACTTTATCGTTTCTATAGTAACATCTTACACAAGAACGATCCACGTAAATGGATTTTTAAAGAATGTGAGTAATAAACTTTTTTGTCTGTTTATTATTTTTTGAAGGAATGTCCAGTGTCAAAGGTTTAGCTATAATTTTTAATTTTAATTACACAGTCCAAATGAAAAAAAAAGGCTTTACATTTTACAGACAGAAATGTGAAGACGTGAACACATGACCTTTTCTGAGCTTTAAAATCAAATGAATGATTTGTTCTGTGTAGTGAATTGACAGCAATATATATATAATTTTTAACTTTGTGCACAAAAGGGTGAATGTGATTCTCATTTTCCTATATGAAGGAAACCCATTTGCCCAGAAACAGAATGAATCATTTCTGGTAAATCCTGTGCTACTACAGAATCAGTTGTGTAAATACATTGTAAAGAATAACACAGTAAACGTTCTATTATTTTAAAGAAAAAATATCCATACACTAGCCCCAGTAAACACACAGGGGGTTTAACTCTTGGTGTGGCTGGTGAAGTGATGAAGCACTGCTACTTCCATGCTAACAGCTTTCACTATTGATTTTGCTGCTGTTCAGCCTGGAGAGAGGCGTGGTGAACTTTCGCTTAAGCTAGCTTTAGATCAATCACTGATTTAATGACCCACTGACTGTACAACACAGCGGTGGTGAGATTGAACGATGGATAATTCAGGCACGTGTTCTGCATGTGTTAAGGTTTATTACTGTTATTATTGTCATTGTTGTCATAATTGTTGTAATTGTCATTATTGTCATACAGTGTATAGCAAGGAAGAGGACAGTATCACTCGTGTATGACGTGCTTGCGTTTAACTCCCATCAAAGTGCTGGTTGAAAAGGTTCGGCTTGTGTAGTGTGTGTGTGTGTGTGTGTTATTTCCAGGCCTGGTTTTCTGGCATGACTTTTCAAGCAGGATTTTAACAGCAGTGAAGTTTCCCATGAGTTTCGACTGGCCGTATCTCATCAGCTTAATGTTTATCTCACAAGAGTGGAACATTTGGCCACTCATCACTCACTCCAAAAGGTAAATAAACTAACAAGGAAAAATGACAGATCCCCAAAATTAGGACTAATGCTGTATTCAATTTACCTCGGAAGTGGAAAGGCAGAGCTCGGAGCTCAGGATTACGTCATGTTCGTCCTCCATGCGTTTGAGCTACAAAGTGGTGAAAAACAAACAAACAAACAAACAAAAACATGGACGCCTCCATATTTGTCTTTTGTTAGCAACAAGCTAGCCAGCTAACTGTGATGTGAGATGTATATTTACAACAAGCGAATACTGTATGTCCATGTTGATTTGACGTCACTTGCTGAACTCGGGGTTGAGGAGACCATCCCAAGTTTACAAGTAGGAATTCTGAGTTGAGGGGCATTTTCTTTGGTTTTACCTAGGTGGAGGTTGGAAATTTTGAGTTACGAGTTTTAGTCATTTAGTCAGCAGACAGAAAAGCACACATCCCATTTCTAATCAGAATTTTGAATGTAGAGACTTTTATTTATGTACACTTTAGGAACACTATGACTACATTAGGAACACTATGACTATGTCAGGAAAATTATGAATGTGTTAGGAGTATTATGACTATAATAGGAACATTATGTATACATTAAGAACATTATCTATATTTTAGGAACATTAGTTATGTTATGAATACATTAGAAATGTAATGACTACATTAGGAAGGTTATGACTACATTAGGAACATTATGAATACATTAGGGACATTATGTATACAATAGTTATGTTATGAATACATTAGGAACATTATGTATACATTAGGAGCGTTATGACTACATTAAGAGCATTAGCAACAAAAAAGTCACGTGAGCCAAAGGATTTTATGCGGGTGTGAGTGTGTGGCCAGAGACCAAAGACCAACTGTCATTATTAACATGAACTTGCAGCACTGCTTGATGCATTTACAGCATCATTCATTCATACTTAGGAACTGCCTGGTCAGGGTTGTAGTGGTTTAAATTAGGCCACGAGTTTATATTTTGGGAAATAGAACCAATCAAATTCATTAGAATATATCTTTATCACTAGTTGAGACAAAGTAAGAACTGGAGTGATGTAGCTGAGGTTGAGGAACTGTTAGAGCCAAAATGCACACATCATGCTGACACTGCTGACATTTCTACATCTGGTGTCTTTTCAGTGTTTTCCAGTATTTCCAGGGGCATAGTGTTAGAATTCATATTTAGTTTCAAACAAACTAAAAAAGCATCTTCTGGTTTAACACTCTTTGGGTTCAACTCCAAATACAGAGATATGGAAATTTGGAGCACTAAACAGAAACAGACACAGATAATGGCATTGCATTATACGCCTAATATACATCATTATCAGCTTTAGTCACATATACATAAAAGTCAAACACATTTTACCATTCTTGCTAGAAATGGCTCTCTAAACTGTTGTTATTCCAAACAACTCAGGTATTACAATTCACTGGATACACTTCGATCACAGTCTGATTACACTTAATTGTCAGCGAGAATGTCACAGGATGTCCCAGGAGAGACAAGTTGGCACCCAATGATCATCTAAAAGACACATCACTAAGCCCAATGGACACCAATAATTCATTAATTCCACTCAAGATAAACCTATATGAGCTAGCTAATGTAACAGCCTAATTAATGCAAAAATAGCAGAATTAATGATTAGATTCACAGCATGTGTATAGTTCACACGTGAAGGAAATTAAAATATTGATTAAATTATTGCTTAGGTGATATCACATAATACCCGTGATCCAAAAAGGGATGGCAGCTTTACAGAATGGTTTTCGTTATTTGTTTTAAGATCATAATGCTAAAATAGAATAAAAACTGAATTCTAAACTACAAAAGCCAGAAAACTGGTGAAGAAGAAATGTTTATTAGAAGCACAATGATAGAGTTAGCAGGGATACACTGACTTACTGCAGGCTTCAATTCCAAATCCTAATGCAGCGCACTTGATCCAGCTAATCACGGGCCTCAGTAGGACCTCAGTACTACACTCGGCTGCGTGGTATGAGTGCTGGAATTAAACCCGGTAGAGCAGAAAATCAACAGGAACAACAATGTTAGAGAGAAGTTTTTTTCCTGAGAGCAGGCACAGAAAAGAAAACATGTTCTAAGTGCAGGAGACTCAGCAAACCTGCCTACTTTTACACATATTGCGTAGGAACTCCACATTTTAACATCAGCTTACACTGTTACAAATCGTTTCCAAATATGGCAAAGGCATACACAGTCTTCTTTCCATCATCAATAGAAATGGCAGATCAGCCAATTGACATATGAATGTAGAATGATTGAGAGTTGCTCCTCCCCCTTCCACCATTTCTCATTAGTAATCTCTCATCTCGAATGCCTTGCTTGAAGATGCACCTCAATTTCCGTTAACGTAAATGGAAAATGTTTTCAGTTAAGCTATCAGTGTATGTTCAAATTAGCAAACATTAGACACATATAGTTAACATTAGTAGGGATGCACTGGAAATCTGTACATCAAAAATGGCAATTTTTCAGCTGAAAGTTAAAAAAAAATTGATGTGTCAAATCTAACATTGTAGAAATAGAAACATTTACATGCACTTGTTCTTGTTTATTGCTGCTTGTCACATCTTTTGCCAAAAAAAGAACAATTTTTTTGTGTCTCTTAACTAAAACAGATGAGCTGCAGCTCCGCACAAACCCCTCCCCCATATATATTATACAATATACAATATCTTAAATAGCAATATCTTAAATCAAATCAATGGAAAATCCAGTAAAGTATAATATGAATAATGTTTATACATCACTCAAATGGCATGGGGGTATAAACTTTTGCACACAACTGTGCCTTCTAAACGTAATTTTAATCCCACAGTAGCACATTTGATCCAAGTAATCGCAAACTTCAGCAGAATTTCACCTCTACATCCTGCTGCTTTGAATAAAAGTTGGGATTAAACTCTGTAGAGTGGTAGATCACCAGCAACACCACATGACACTCTTGTCACACTGAGTTCTTGTAAAAAAAGAACGAGTAAAGTTTGAAGCTAAATGAAGGAGACTCTGTGCTTCAGGCTTCCACGCCCCATAAGCTGCCTTCACAGACTTTCCGTGTACAGGCATTTCTACTTTCATTGAAAGTTGAATAAACTCCATTCCACCGGAAATAACTGATTCTTTCTAAATGAGAGACGTTGACATTAAACACAGGTCTGATGAATGAAGGATGCTAATATTTTCTTTGTCTATCCAAGGTGCTGGTTCTTGAATTAAACATTGCCTGGTGAATATAGCGGAGGTGTAGGAGGGCATATGAGGGCAGCTCAGCTGTTTTTTTGGCCTGAAATCTATGAGAGACTCATTTCAGATTCTCTCAGTCAGCTCAGGGGAACATCAATAATGCAACAGCTACATGGGGAACATTTAATTCAGAGAGGAGGATATAATGTCGAAAATCTCACCAAAAAAAAAAAAGAAAAAAAAAAAACAATAACAGAAAGCTGTACTATTCCATAAAGATGAGATGATGCTTGAGAGGGTTTTTATTTTAATTTCAGACTGCAGATAGGTTTCCATCCAAATGGTTTTAGAGCTGGGAAACTTGCTGATGCAGGTAATGAAAATGATCTACAAATATTGACAAAACGTCCCTGTGTGCGTGGAGCTTGCATTTTCTCTCCGTGCTTCAGGGGTTTCCTCCGGGTACTCGGGTTTCCTCCACCTGTCCAAAGACATGTGTTGTAGGCTGATTGGCATTTCCAAATTGTCCATAGTGTGTGAATGGGTGTATGAATGTGTGTGCGATTGTGCTCAGTGATGGGTTGGCACCCTGTCCAGAGTGTCCCCTACCTTGTGCCCCGAGTTCCCTGGGATAGGCTCCAGGCTCCCCTGCGACCCTGTATATAGATGGATGGATGGATGGATTAATGGATGGATGGATTTATTTACAAAGGTGTTCAGTGGGGTTGAGGTCAGGGCTCTGTGCAGAACACTCAAGTTCTTAGACTCCAACCTTAACACACCATGTCTTCATGGAGCTCGCTTTGTGCACATGGGCATTGCTATGCTGGAAATTGTAATGCTACAGCATACAAAGACATTCTATACAATTGTGTACAAAAGTGTGTGTATATACTGTATATAACTGTCCAATCAAATGGCCTATTAAATGATCTATTAAATGATCTATTAAAGGAAATTCCATCATGGTACATAAAGCATTTTTATGGAGGAAAGTGTCAAGTTTGACAATATAATGATTTCAAGTGATAATATAGTTGCAATTCAGTAAACAGTGTTAGTGAGCCAAATAATATCTTATAATATGGGGCAGTGTGTGATAAGTAAGGAACGAAACGTTTGGCAAGTTGTGTTATAGGAAAATAATAAAAGGGTGGGCGGTGTGATGAAGCAGAGTTACCGTTTGATATTCAAATCCAGTGAGGAGTGCAACTGTGACACGACTTTTATATTCCACTCTGTTTGACTTTTCTTCTGTCTCTCTGTTCTTGGTGTCATGAGCAGAATATAAATGAATCCACAGTGACAAATATGTATTTAGTCATCGCTTTTATACACACACAAGATATCCAAAAAGTTTTAGCTAACATTAACTAGACAGCTTACTAAATATATCTAGCTACCAAGCTAAGGTTAGATATTAAAAATGTTTATGGTTTAAATAGCTTGTGGAGTTAGCTAGTTTTCTGTGCAGTTGTTTGCTACTACTAAAAACCCGAAACTATGTTTCTAGCTTACACTAACTAGAAAACTAATAATCTAGCCAGCTGACAAGCTAGTCAGCTAACAAATTAGCAAACAAAAGAATTTATGGTTTACATGCATTATGGAGTTAAAGATACTAGTTTTCAGGAAAGATTTTAGCTAACACTGACTAGCCAGCTAACAAGTCAGCAAAGTACTAGTTTAAGATTTATATACATTATGGCATTAGCTAGCTTTCCATGCAGTTTTTAGTTTAACACCACTACTAAAAATGAGTAAACATGAGTAAGCATAGTTATTAAAAAAGTTCTAGATAAGACTAACTAGCCATAAAGCTAATAAAAAATAGCTAAAAAAGCTAATAAAGAAATGATTTTATGGTTTATGATCAGGTTTTTTTTTAGTTTAACACCACTATTAAACTGTATAAACATGCTAATTTTCATGAAACTTTCTTGCTAAAACTCACTAGTTACCTAACAAACTAGCAAGTTTCTAGATAAGATTAACTAACTAGCTAACAAGCTAAGCAAAATGCTTTATGGTTTATATACCTTGTGGAGTTCACTAGCTTTATGGGCAGTTTTTTTTTTTTTTTTTTTTTTTTTTTTTTTTTTTTTTTTTTTTTTTTTTTTTTTTTTTTTTTTTTTTTTTTTTTTTAACACCACCACTAAAATCAATATAGATACCAAGAAAGTTTTCAGCTAACACTAACTATAAAGCTAACAAGCTACTAAATAAAGGGGTTCATGGTTTATATACTCTGTGGAGTTAGCTAGTATCCTGGGCAGTTTTCAGTTTAACACCACTACTATATGTGATATGTAAACATGCTAGTTGTCAAGAACGTCTTTAACCAACACTATCTAGTCAATAAACCAACCAAACAAAAGAGTTTATGGTTTATATTCCTTTTGGATTTAGCTAGTTTGGGGCGGCTTTTTTTTTTTTAATGCCACTACTAAAAAAAAAAAACATGCTAGCTCTCAAGAAGTATTTCAGCTAACAGTACCTAGTCAGTTAACAAGCTAGTGAACAAAAGAGTTTCTAAATCTTATAGAGTTAGCTAAATTTCTGGGTAGATTTATAGTTTAGCACCACTCCTAAAAGTGAGGTCACTTAATCATGAACATTTCTAGTGAACACTAACTAGCCAGCTAACAAGATGTTTGACAAAAGACTTTATGGTTATATACCTGGCATTAGCTAGCATTCTGGGCAGATATCAACTTTAATACCACTACTAAAAATGAATAAACATAGTAGTTAGCAGAACATTTCTAGTGAACACTAACTAGCCATCTAACAAGCTAATAAGCAAAAGAGATTATAGTTTATATACCTTATTGCATTGGCTAGCTTTCTGAGCAGTTTTTAGTTTAGCGCTAATACTAAAACAATATAAACATGCTAATTATCAAGAAAGTCTTAAGCTAACACTAACTAGCCACCCAACAGTCTAGTCACAAGAGTTTCTATACCTGAATTATGTACCTTATTGAGTTAGCTAGCTTTCTGGGCATAACAGAAAGCCTGTTATCAATATAGAGTTTGGTGTTTTATTTATGGCTGGACATAGCTAGCTTTTTAATCAGATTTTTGGTTTAACTAATATAAATTAAACTCCTTTTAAAGTGCCTCAAAATTAAAAGCAATTATGAATAATTGGCACCAGATTTGGGTGAGCCTGACGTTCAAAAACTAAGCTCCACCCACTGGCTGTTTGAACCAATAAATGTCCTCTGGACACTTTTGAGTAACAATTTTATACACTAGCATTATGGTTAGGGGTTTAGTGTTTCAATAAGATCCAATCACGTTGCTTTTATTTGTCTGATTTTGTACAACTTTCTCGAGATCGGGTTGTGTGTAACACCATCTATGAATTTGCTAATGGAAGCATATTAAAACTTGCTTTGTGCAAGAAAGTTTTTGTGAAAGCTGATCTATGTCACATTCCAGCCAACTTTATATGGGTTTAAATCGTATTTGTGGAGAATTTGACTGATTTTATTTTAAGGATTTCACAATTATTTTCTCTTTCAACATGTGGTGCATACTTTTTCTTGACTTCAGAATTTTTTCTCCCCAAAATGATTTTGGAAGAGAGGATAGTTTAAGCACACGCTGTGCAATTAAAATACAAATTGCACTAAATGATAGGTGACAGAACAGTACGTTTAGTGCTTTTTTGTTTGAATTAAAGAGTTACAACTTTTCTGTGTAGTTCGTTTGGTATTATAAGGAAACACAGCATGAAGCCAGTAGGGCATTATGGACTTGAAGTGACCTTGTAATGTATATCATTGTGCAACCCAAATAGTTTCACTGTTGAGCTACTAGTAGACTGGTATCCCTCACATCTAAAATCATGACCAGCCATCACTGATGTGAATGGTGTAATTACAGTCGAAACATAAAAAAACAGATCTGCTCGCATGCAATTTGCAATGAAGCCACTCCGTCTAAAAAGCAGATTTAAGATATAAATCTGAACAAAGTCTAAGAAATGTGTTGCACCATTGTCTCTACGCTGTATAAGTCACATTATTTATGGCTTATTTGCTTCTCATTCTGCTCGGAGTAACACCAAATCATGTAGAAAATGTGATGATAGAACTATAAGCCATTATTTAAAACTACTGAATCTTAATGCAACCTGAATAAAACAAGAAATGAATCAGTCTCAGTAGGAGAATTTTCCATGCACAGATCAGTCATGCATTTCCCGGATTGTGAAAGAATGTAAAGTCTGGCATGTGGTTGCTATCGACACTTTATCTGATGAATTCTCTGAGAATGTTCTAGTGATGCTGGTTTAGGAGTCCTTGTGTGGAGTGAAATGTCCCAGGGTCATGCTAATATTACATTATCATTTATTTACTTATTAATTTATCTACATCCTCTAATCAACATAACACTCACTTTCCCCCTCAGAACAAAATGCTAAATATTGACATTAATGTACGTTTTCAGGAAAGGCTGTCCCTCCTCTTCCTCTTCCCGTGCTTATGATCTCCACATGTCCACTTCGGGGAAAGATGGTGACGTAGCTGCTGTTGAAACCAGAGTGAAAGTGTGAGAACTGAACTTATGTACCAAGACGGATAAGAACTTATCTGACTCTCAGGGTTTCGGTCCTCCTCCTGTTCCATCGTCCTCAAAATCTGTCAGAGTCTCAAAAGCAATTTTTTTAAAGTTTAGATTAGTGGTTTCAGCTCCAGTCATAGAGAAACATTGCAGAGTTTCAGACCTTGAAACCTGCTCAAACTATGAAGCGTTCCTTGAATGGAATCAAAGACCCTGCTCAAAATATGAATGGGGCATCATGTAGCTCTCAGCGTAGTGGCTGGATTTATGTAAGCTAATCACTTTCTTGGTGGAAAAAAAAAGACGTAAAGGCAACAGAAAAGCATTGGCCCTCTCAAAAGGAAACCGAGAGTTTAGATCCTGACAATGCCACATCCATGGCTGGCAGTCAAGAGAGCAAAAGTGGCCATGCTTTCTAGGTAGGAGCGATGGTGTTACTCTCTCCCCTGTCAATCACAGTGGCACTAGCCAATCATAGGCATCAGTGAGGTCATGTATGTGGAAGAGGGCAGATAGCGCTTTCCTCTGAGAGTTCAGCTGCCCTGTGACATAGCATGGTGTGTTGGCTTCACATGTCTCAGAGGAAGCATGTGTTAGCCTTCTTCACCCTCACTGGTTGCCAGGCTAGTGGCTGGGAGTTGCCACTCACTGGAAATTCAGGAGTAAACAAAAGAAAAAATATTCATATTTTCAAAGTGATGCATAAGCAGATATACAGTGGTTTGCTCTGATAGTCATAGAGAATACATGCCAAAGACTGCATGTTATTTACACCATTTTTGTCAGATTTTAAGATTTCGAATCCATGTCTGAAATGTTATATTGTTGTTGTATCTGTTTGTGGTATACGAGGTTCTCCTCATTGAAGATAGGAGCCAAGATGGCCGTATAGTAGTAACAGTACACAGATGTTACTAGAAGGATGTCGGTTAGGAGTACAGAAAACTGTAATGCAGTGTAAATGGCTAATTAATTCTCTTAAGAAGTATTTTTTCAAAACCTTACTACTAATAGTGTTTTTAATCAAATGAGGAAACCACAAAAAAAGCATTAGCTAATACTAAAATGTGCTTTTACTAGCATTGTTAGATTGTTTAAAATTGTTCGAACATAGACACAGATTGGTGAATTATTAATGTGATAGCTATAGAAATAATAAATACATTATCTAGGATAAAAGTGCTTTCTTAATAGAAAGAGCACTAAAATTGCATGAAGATGGATGATGGATGGCTATATATAACTTTGCACACATAAAACGCGTCTGTCATCTACTATCATGGGGAAACCCAAAGAGCACGAAAGACGCAACAATAAATAAATACAAAAACAGATCAAATGCAAGTGAACACAACCAGAGCCACAATAAAAGCCAAGTAAAAAGTCTAGAACAGCTGCAAATTTGCCAGGAAGATGCATGTACATAGATTTCCAATCCAATAATTCAGACATTACATCATTTTTTCCACCATGAATACCTGGATAAACATTTCTACAACTAATAGCTCCTTATTCACACAGCCTACGTGATTATCGGAGTTACTACAGGCTACAGTGAGCAATGCATGCATTTGCTTAATGAAAATGAGATCAGTTTGATAATTATCCACCAAAGTTGCTCCCAGCTACTGGAGAAACGACCTGCAGGTCAGCGCTTATGTAACCACCAGCCTGTACTGCATTTCATCTATGAAAAGTGATAACGAGCTCCCGTCAGCAGATACTTTATATGCAATGGTTTGGCATTTCACAGGAAATATCTGTAGGCTGATATTTTTGGATTAAAAAAAAAACAACAGAAGAAACAGTCGTCTGCAGTGTGAATATCTTTGTGTTATTCTCACATTCCATCTCGTATTATTGAGGAACTGTTAAGTGTTTTTAAGGCCATCCATCACACGAAGCTACACTGAAAATACAATGCGAGGTGGAGTTAGAGGGCAAAAAACTTTTTTACTGGATGACATCTCATCAACAGTGAGAGTTGAGAAACACTTTTAATGAAGAATTTTTATTCCTGCATTCATCACACATCAGTGCGAAGCAGCTAGTTTGTTGGTTAGCTAATCTTAGAACAGCATGATATACAAAGAAGACTGCAAGGAAGTGAAAATATATAAAACTATATTAAGAAAAAAGGATCATGTGATCTGTGGCACCACTGAAGCTTCATCAGGGAGCAGGTGACCTTCCTCGAGTCTCACAGACTCACAGGTCCTGACCGCATGCAACAGCCATCCTTCAGGTCAGGATAAGAGTATACCTAATAATCTGTTTTTTCTCTGAACTGCCGCTATGCATGGTCCCACATGGACACCGTAAAGATTTATACTTCCTAAAAACATTTTAAGTTCAAGTCTCCCCCTTGCCCCAGTAGATAATCTCACCTGGATACTGTAGATTTGTACCAACGACCTTCTGCTTTAATCCTAAAGACTGTCCTGTGTTCATCTCAGGACTCTTATCCTCAATCTGCTCATACTGAACATCCTGTAAACACTCTCAGGACTGTCTGAGTCTGGTTCCTCTTGACATTTCTTCCTCATGTCAAGTCAGAGAGTTTTTCCCCTTCACTGTCTCCTCTGGCTTGTTCATTAGGGATGTAAATCTATATTCGGATGCCTGAGAATCTGCTTTGTTACAATGTCTATTATTAACACATTGTAACCATAACAACGCTACCACGAACTAACGAACTAGCTAACGAACCAGTATTATCATTACTACCAATAATAAAAATTAGATTTTTTTTTTTTTTTAATATTTGGAGCTTGTCTGAGCTTTGGCTTGAGACGCAGAAAATTAAGAGGAGTGGTTGTTTGAGTAGACAGCATTTATCCCCTGTACACTGGAAAAAAAACAAAACAGAATATGTGGTCAATCAGATTTAAGAAAAAATATTTTACATATACTGTACATAAAAATTTTAAGTTTCTCATCAAAATATGATTCATCGTTTATATTAAACTTAATTTAAACAAGTTTCTAATTACTAGATTGAATTATGTAGCGTGTGAGTGATCAATTCAGGTAATAGTAATGTAAACCAATTACATTATGAAATCTTGTGAGGATGGTGCTCCTGATGGGAATCTATAATTATAGCATTAAATTAATATGCTTAAAACAAGTGCAGTGGTAGTGTAACTGTTGCAGAACACCAGTGACTTGGGTTTGATCATCAGCTTGGGTGAGAGCATGGATTTTATTCAGAGCTTTGAAAACACACAATCAAATCATGTTGGATGTACGAAAACAAATTGTGTTAATGTAACTCAATGCAATCAAGTGGAAGTGATGTACACATTGACTTAATTAAATTCAATTAGCTTTTTTTTTCAGTGTATTCAGCCAGAGTTAAAGCTGGACTCTGACACTGGATACCAACAAATATCCCAGAAGTAACAAATTTGTTGTCTCTAATTACAAAGCAATGTTAAAACAATGACAATGAATTGTCTCCGATTGAACAAATTGTTAAGCTCCACCTATTTGTTCACTAAGAAAACTTTGTAGTACTGGTCTTTATGTGTGGTTTTTTTTTTTTTTCTTGCTTACCCCCTGGTGCAGCCTAACTGGATTTGTCTGAATAGTTGAACTTTTGGAATCTCTCTGCAGAGATGAAAAAATGCTGACAGCAGCACTTTTTAAAATTGGTCACATTCTGCCTGTATTGTGGCCGCTTCCTGAAGGATTACATGTAAAATGTGTGAGAAAAAAAGCAGTCTCAAACAATGCACATGTGAACCTGTGTTGAAAATAAGACACTCTCAATTTATGGATGATTATTATAATTAAAATGAAGAGAGATAAATAGGAAACAGATGTTTTGCTGATGGAATCGTTGGTTGTCTGAGGGTGCGGTGATTATAAGTGCTAACTCCATAACTCCATTATGGCTAACTGTTAGTCTTACACAAAAGCCTTCGAACAGACCGAGTCCATCAGAATGCTGAAAATAAGATGATGTTTATAAGACGGGGCCCAAATGTTAGGTTAAGCAAAGGTCCAGAGACGCTACTGAAAATAGGTAGATGCATCCCACTCTGACAATATTAGTTTACCTTTTCATCATATGGATATGAAGTAAAAAAAACCACTGATAGTTCATCCACTCTTTTTGACGATCTAACAGTAACATTCTATAATCGATTATGTTTGGTTTGCTGTATCAACCAATCACTGTGTCTGATTCAAGTATGATTTAGTATAGTACAGTATAGTATAGCAACTTTGTTATTATACTATAAGTATTATTTTGGTGTATTTACAGTCAGGTCCATAAATATTGGGACAGTGACACAGTTTTGGTAATTTTGCCTCTGTACACCACCACAGTGGATTTGAAATGAAGCAGTCAAGATGTGACTGAAGCGTAGACTTTCAGCTTTAATTCAATTTTAAATATTTCATTAACCGTTTAGGAATTACAGCCATTTTTTACAGAGTTCCTCCATTTTCACAGGCTCAAAAGTAATGGGACAATTGACTGATAAGCAGTTTCATGGCCAGCTGTGGCCTGTTTCCTCCTTATATCATGATAAATTAAGGAGATAAAAGGTCTGGAGCTGATTCCAAGTGTTGAATTTGCATTTGGTAGC
>CM040458.1:27278690-27309908 GCA_022758105.1 Pangasianodon gigas | reverse complement strand
TATATACGCACACACACACTGTATATGTGTGTATATGTATATACACCAATCAGCTATAACATTAAAACTACCTGCCTAATATTGTGTAGGTCCCCCTTGTGCAATCAAAACAGCTCTGACCCATCGAGGCATGGACTCCACAAGACCTCTGAAGGCTCCATGGTCCAGTTCTGATGCTCACGTGCCCATTGTAGGCGATTTCGGAGGTGGACAGAGGTCAGCATGGGCACTCTGACTGGTCTGCAGCTACACAGCCCCATACACAGCAAGCTGCGATGCACTCTGTGTTCTGACACCTTTCATCATAGACAGCATGAACGTTTTCAACTATTTGTGCTACAATAGCTCTTCTGTGGGATCGGACCAGACAGGATAGCCTTCACTCCTCATGTGTATCAGCGAGCCTTGGGCACCCATGATCCTGTCGCCGGTTCACCGGTTGTCCTTCCTTGGACCACTTTTGGTAGGTACTAACCACTGCATACAGGGAACACCCCACAAGACCTGCTGTTTTAAAGATGCTCTGACCCAGTCATCTAGCCATCACAATTTGGACCTTGTCAAAGTCACTCAGTTCGTTACACTTGCCCATTTTTCCTGCTTCCAACACATTCAACTTCAAGAACTGACTGTTCATTTCCTGCCTAATATATCCCACCTCTTGACAGGTGCCACTGTAATGAGATAATCAGTATACTCACTTCACCTGTCAGTGGTTTTAATGTTATGGCTGATTGGGGTATGTGTGTGTGTGTGTGTGTGCATACAGTAAGAAACTGTCCTGAAGTGAACTGTATATCATTCCATAATACACACACACACCATATTTGAAACATGAACCAATCAAGATGGAAGATATCCTTACAAAAATAATATAAATAATGATCCCATAATACATCAGGGTGTGTTGTTCAGTGTTTGGATTACATAATAATTTCTGCTTAAATGAAGGTTTAATTGGCAGTGATGAGCTTTGTGCATTCTGAAAAGCCTTGCTGATTAAGATTTATTGGCCTAGTATCTCTCCAGTGAGCGTAGTTTTGATGTCAGAATTATCCTTATGAGCACTCGTGCAAACCTCACAGGCCGTGATTTACTCACTCTGAACTTATGAAGACCCATGAAGTGTAATATGCAGTAGATTTAAAGCCTTCTCTCTCTCTTTGGAGACTATATTCCTTTGTGAACAGGAATATAGACTTTTTCAAAATGTGTTCTGACTTTCACTATGTTTCCCACCCAGGTATGGAACTTTTCCAAATGTCTGTGCAAGAGCCCTGGAACAATACACTTTCTGAGTCAAAGATAACAAAAGAATGAAAATTAATACATGATAAATTGATAAATTGGTGAACTTGAATAGTATTTTAAATATAAAATCCACATTCATGTAACATCTTGTAGATCAACAGACAAATCAAGAGTTGGAACTAAAACAGCAAAATATATAGATACCATGCTGTGAAAAAGTATTTGCCCCCTCCTGATTTTCTCTACTTTTGCATATTTGTCACGCTTAATTGTAACCTGAGTAAATACGAAATGCAAACAATCATTTTATTCACGGAAGAAAAAGTTTATGCAACACCTAAATGACCCATACGAAAAATTAACTGCCTCTCTAAACTTAATAACTGGTTGTGGCACCTTTAGCAGTAACAGCTGCAACCAAACACTTCCAAAAACTGGAGATCAGTCTTAAACATCGCTGTGGAGGAATTCTTGCCCACTCTTCAGGGAGGGAGGCAAATAC
This sequence comes from Pangasianodon gigas, assembly GCA_022758105.1. NCBI lineage: Eukaryota > Metazoa > Chordata > Actinopteri > Siluriformes > Pangasiidae > Pangasianodon > Pangasianodon gigas. The sequence continues at coordinate 27,308,155 of CM040458.1, read as the reverse complement.
TACAAATAAATCAGGAAAGGGCAAATACTACAAATAAATCAGGAAGGGGCAAATACTACAAATAAATCAGGAAGGGGCAAATACTACAAATAAATCAGGAAGGGGCAAATACTACATATAAATTAGGAGGGGGCAAATACTTTTTCACATCAGTGTGTATAAAAATATAATGTTTTTGTTGGTGCTTAAATAATCCTGTGAATTTTATACATATCCAAGTCATACAGCGAAACCTGGGACAATTACTGCATTAATTTCTGTAAATTCAATTTAAACATATTTTTGCCCACATAATATAATATATAATAAACTTATACTGGAAACATCACCATGTCTAGTTTATACATCTAGTAAAAATCTATAAAACTTTTTTTTTTAAATCTTTGTTTAAAAAGAGAAGTAGATGAACTTGCCTCTATTCAAGATATTTTTACTAAGATATTTTTACTTACTAAGATTTTTTTTGCAGTGTATCACAATAAAAATGAAATATAGATTGTGATTTTCATTATGAGAATGCACATGCTTTAAAAAAAACCCACACACAAAATGTCCATTTAAGTAAGCTTAGAAGTCACTTGTCTTAATGTTTTCTTGCAAATGGATTTTATTCCTGACCAAAATGATGTGGCCTCCTACAAAGTCGATCACAGTCGGTATTTTGACAAGTCCATCATACCACTATTGTGCATGTTGGATATGAATATATTACAAAATGTAAGTGCGGGATTGTCTTGGGTGCATTATGTATTTTGAAACAGTAAACACAATCTTTGATGTGACTTACAGACGAGACACGATGCATGAACACAAACACCACCACTACATCATTAGTTTACAGTACTTTCCTGAATATAACATAGAAAATGATACTGGCTTTCTCCCTGAATGGGAATATTTATATATTCATATATTTATATATCTATACATATATTTGTTTTTGTACAACGTTTAGTAAAAATGTAACTCATAATTTCCTACAGCGCAAGTCAGAAAAGCGTATCAGCGGCAACAGCTAACATTTCAGCCTTATTCGAATGAACAATACAGAGGAAAGAAAAGAGAAATGATATTATAAAATAAGAGATTATTTACAATTCAATGCCTTTACAAAGCAGCCAGGCGACTACAAATACTTCAAATGTCGTACGTATATATATTTTTTTAAATTAATTAGTAACACTTTCAAGGAATGAATTATTTACTAATTTAGTTACTACTAAAATAGTTCAGGACGTGAAGCAAGTATATGAAGATTTGGCCATGTATTAGACTTGTGAGCTACATTAATTAGTACGTACATTAGTCTCACATCAGATATCTTTGGGAGTAATTAATAGAAATTAGTTTCGTTTTCAGCTATCTACACTGCAAAAATGATAGCTAGTGGAAATATCTTAAATATAGTTACAGGAAATGTATCTAATATTTCATTACTATTAAGCTTGCTCTATTGGCAGATAATTTTTCTAAGTTTATTTACATTTATTTCTAGATAAAAGCATTACTATCTGGCAACAAATTAAGAACATTTTAACACTTGAAATGAGTAAAAATAGCTAGAAATAGGTTTAATAACCTTATATTTGGTTTATTGTAAACTTATAGTAGGAAATATTACATAATTTTGACTATATTCAAGATATTATCACTTGCTTAGATGTCATTTTTTTCAGTGTATTTTAACAAATCATTGATTATATATAATTGATATAATTAATTATATCAAAATATTAATTATATTTGCCCATTATATATGTATATATATATATATATATATATATATATATATATATATATATATATATATATATATATATATATAATTGATCAGTTAACTACTCATTAACCGTTACTTGGTTTTAAGTAAAAAATTTAGAATGTGGCTACGAGCTGTTAAGTTACTAGTACACGATAGTTAATTTATCACCACTTATTTTTAATTTCTTGTACAGCTACATTTTTGCAGTCCTCTGGAAGGGATTAGTTGCCTTTATAATTATAATGAACCAGTACGTTTAGATGTAACTAACTCTAACTCTAACAATGAAAACTGTCTATCTTTATAGCCATTTTTATTCACAGCTTACAGCCGTCTTTTTTTTAGCTGTGTTTGTTAAACCCGTTCCTTTTCTACCTAACATCATCTTAGCAGAGCTCTAACACAAGTTTAGCAAGTTATTAAAAACACGTGCACATTGATTTTCTGTTTTCCTAAAGTAACAGACTATTGCTTCCACAAAAAATACCATCATTCTAATTAAGAAACTCATATTCTGTGAATATGTGAATTTCACCCCCATCTCCACGTATGCAATATTACAGAATCTATTTGCATATTATGCAAATATTTTGACGTGCTGTTATATTTGATGAAGCAATAACTCTTGCTTGGCGAGTCAGATTTTCTCACATTGACTAGTTTAGCAGGCAATTGAGTTTCCCTGAAAGGATTTCATCATAAAAATATTTTAAAAAGTGTCATTTTACATATATTACATACACGACTCAGTGATAATTATTGTATGTTACTTTTCTATAGTTTCTATGGTTAGAAGGCTAACTAATGCTTAATACTCTTAATTATGGATGATTAATGACTAAATTATTTTGTGTCTCTTAAAGTGTCACCATTTCATTTGTTTTCTTTTTTTAGCACTGTGTAAGATAATAAGGCAGTGTGAGAGCAGTAAACCTTCCTTCCTATAATCCTTCCATCGTGCGTCGGCAGAGAACTCTGGGTAGACGCAGTCATGTGATCTTCGCAGCGTTAACTCGAACACGATCAGAGTGCCGTCTTGCCGTGTTCAGCGACACGCTCAGTTGAAGGAATTCTCCGATTTCTCAGCTTCGAGGCAGCTCTTGCCGTTTAAGTGTTCGCTGTGGCCGTCGATGCTGTAGCAGCCCTGCACCTCGGTGATGGACGAGGCCGTGTAGGACGTCGATCTGAGCGCCTCGGCGTGAGCCATTGCGCTGCCAAACTGCATCCGATACTGATTCCAGTGTCTCCGTAACACACTCTGTACCTAAGGAAAGGAATGATTTTAATTTTATCACTTTTTTTTTATTCACTGTGCTAACCTTCTGAGAGTTTATAATTTATAAATGACACAAGAAAAAAAACACAACCCACCATTAACTTTTTTCATGCCATCCCCTTTAACCAATAAAATTACAGGTTACTTATCATGTGATTTTTTTTTTTCAGGTTTTTTTTCTCTTAATGGCTACGAACACATCAAGGAAATAAAAAGTAACATAAAATTTAAAAATATTAACCAATGCAAAATAAAAAACTGTATATGATGCGTAAAAAAATGATTCTTCATTCGTTCTTGGAAGGTTTCTAGAGATTCTACATGAAACCTTTACTAAAAGGGGAAACTACTGTGTTCAACAAACCATTAGGGATAATACAACCTTTTTCTCCTGAATGTACCTGATTGATATGATGCCAAGATGTTGCTAATTTGGCTGGGAGTAAGTCAGTATGTTCCCTGATTTCATGTTCAGAAATAAAAACAGCTGCGCTGGTGTTGATGTAGCAATGCGAAAGAAGTTGTGACACTCTGAATCTGTCAGCACAGTGCGGTTTTCATCCCACTTCCGTCCTAAATTTTTTGCTTGTGTTACAGCCTCTTGAGACTGTGTAATTATGTAAACACAATGGCAAAACTGTGTTATTCTGACATCAAGTACAAGATTACAAGTCTTACAAGTTTTGTGGAGGTTAAGTAACAGGCTGATTCTAAATATAACAGAATTTTTGTTTATCTATAACAAATAAAGACAAGCAATTTCAGCTACTAACTGTGAATCAGACAGCTGACAGCCTGCCATCAGACATTATAAACTAAACCAAAACATCATATAATTAACAGAATTGATCAAATTTAATACCAGACTCTTCCTCTGTCATGGTTTCCCTCTTACGGCTCCCTAAGCAGCAAGCACCATGAGCTTTTGTTTCCGTTTTGGTCCTGACTCCACCCCTATCCTGTCACTGGTTTGTTACCTGATTGTGTTCTCCTGTAACATGTTTTATTCTGATTTGTTTCTTAATCATCTCTTTGCGAAGCCTCCTTCTCCTTTAAATCTGATTATTGCATTACATGTTCCGAGCTTTGGGTTTTACTGCTCTTAATCCAAGGATGTTCCTCTGATCCCTGTTTTTGACCTCCGCTATAGACTGTGACTGATTTCTGGGTTTCCATCTAATAAAGCCACAACCATGTTTACGCATTTATGCCCTGCCTCTCATCACCCTCATGTTACACAGATGAGGAATCACCTGATGTGCTAGTGGCTCAAATGGGAGTGAAAACCCTGTCAACACAAACAGGCTTCTTCTAAATACAACTGCCTTATTTCTGTTTATCTGTAATGAATAAGAACAAACTGCTTTATTATGGCTACTAAATCTGGACCCCTGATACCATCAACCATTAGGTGACCTTACAAACCAAAACAAAATCATATAATTAACAGAATTGATCAAATGTCTAAGAAAACTAATTCAATACCAGACCAGACAAATTTATCACCCTTCCCAAAGCCATGTGGTTCTGTCTCTACCATAGGTTTGTCGCCTGAATGTGTTCACCTGTAACGTGTTTCATGCTCATTTGTTTGCCTATTTATATCCAGATGCCCTTGATTTCTGTGTTCCATTGTCTTTCCTAGTTTCATGCTTCACTGGTCTCGACTCTTGCCTGCTAGTTTCAGATCCACCATCAATAACATCGCTACCTTATCCATAATGTTGTGCTTCATCTTGGCCTCATCCTGCACAAAGGCTAGACTGCAGTGAATTGTGTGCACAGCAGAATTGAGCTGAAAAAGTCATCATGGACAGTACACACCTGGGGAACTATCCATTTCAGAAACTCCTCTCAGGTAACCGTTACCGCTCTATCAAAACCAGAACCAGAACCTTCTCAACAAACCATCAGTAACAAATAAGCATAACTGACCTTCCCTTAACCATACAGGTGTTCTATGCAGAATTTGTATTTGTTCTCTTTATATATTTAGTATGTATTGGCGGTATAAAGTGGCATAAATACTATGTATAATGCTTTCTGTTAACGATGTATGACTTTAAACTGTAATACCATTTCAAAAATAATTATAACAATGTGTATAATGACTTATAAATGCATTATGACATATTATAAATGTATTCATAGGTCATTATATGCATGACTGTCATGGAAAATGTTAGTGAGGAATGGTGTGAAGTGGTTCAGAAAGTCTAACTTGACATTTTATGAGTACTGATTCTTCATAATTGTTGGAATAAAACAGTTCTTAGAATCCGATTAGTTCAGATAAATGGTATCACTTTCCTTTTTCCATTCAGTGAGGCTTTTTTGTCTTTCGTAATGCATCGTGTCGAGCGATAATTGCGGCTTTTAGTCATCAGTTCCAGCTCTGCTAACTGCTGTATTAGCTCCTGACTCAATAATGGATATATCTATGCAAGCGGTGTGGTGCTCATAAAGCAGCTACTTAGAAAAACACAGAGCTCATTTGAACTTGGATCAGCGGCTCGGCAGCTCGGCAGCATGACTCATAAATCTGTGCGTAAGGACATCAGCCAAAGTCTTTAATTATCCAGTGTTTAGCTGAAACCTTAAGGGAGGGAGATTTTGTTACAGAGCTTTGGGGATTTAATCGTGTGTCTGATCATAAAGTGGGAGAGGAAAGCATGTGGTTGAGACAGAAGCCATGGGGGATTTATAGATAAACAGGAAAAGGGGGGTTTAGTCACAGTGAAAGTGCTCTTGCTTACCTCTCCATTGAAGAAGCAGAAGATGGTGGCCACCAGAAGACCCTGAAAAAGAAGAACCGCGTCAGAGTTACGAGTTCACCTTGCACATCCCCGGTATCTCTTTTTGGAAGTGTGTTTTGGCAGCAAGGTGTTTAATATGCACATCACCGACAAGCTCGTTCCACTGCATTATTCACTGAGCAGATTGGGCATTATCGTTGTACTTCTTCACAATATACTACACATGATTATTATTTCCTGCTAATTAGCTTCAGGCAGAAAAAGAAAGCTAGGAAGCGTAATGACCTGAATTTATGCTGCATCAGTTAGGGCTGTATTCAGAGTTGAGTTGAGGATTTAATACCAAAACAACACTCATCAGTATTCAGACGTAACTACCGACGTCAATTTTAAAAACACGCTCAGAAAACCTATGAAATACCATTCGAGGCCAATATTAAAAACACAAGTATGACACTATAAATTCATTAATAGTATCATTATCAGCTCTTTAAAAAAAAAATGTAAAGTTTAAGAAGAGAAAGCATTTAAATTAGAGACACTGCTTATTCTAAGCAAGAAATTATGATTTAAATTAAAGAAACTGTAAGTGTAGAAGATGAGTGCTTGGTCAGTTTATCTTTCAAATGACCTGCATGTTTTCTTTACAAGAGAGCGCATCGAATTAACATAATCATTAGCATTATTGTATTAATTCTGTAACTTAAAATAGCAAATTAATAGCGTGATAAATTCACCTAGCGTCCCGTGCAAACATTATGATTTCATGAACTTGATTTAGTATCTTGTGGATTCGTATAAAACAAAGGAAAATAATAGGATGTGCTGGATCAAGTGCTATTTTATAAGGTGTGGAATAACGAGAGTGGAAGCCATTTTGTTAAATGTGATCACTACAATTAGGACTATTTATGCAGCAATATGTTGGCAATATACTAGACTCCTAGTGGATGTTTATTTCATTGCTTCTCATTCATATATCATCATATTTGTCTTTTATTTTTTTCCATAGTTTAGATAGTATTACATTTCACAGCAAAGAAGAAAACACTATTTCTTCAGGTTGCAATTTCTTTCCCAGATTTGTTTTTTCTTTTGGGGCTTAAAGGTGAGTGCTTGTCTGAACGCTACTGAAATACACCCTTCTCAGACGCTTCTACTCCAGAAATATCTGGCAACCTCCAGAGTTGTTAAGCACACGCAGGTGATTTACATAATTTAAACCAAGAACTGAGAAAACTGACTTAAGCATGTGTTTGGCCCGTCACTGAATATGCATAAATATTGGTATAACTTTTGGACTTAAGTCACCAAATCTCAATACAGCATTTTTTACTTTAAAAGTGCAATAATCTATTTTAATAGTGCAGGTTACACACACCAGGACTGAGTTCGTTTAGAGCTAATTAAAGGTTTGTTGATCTAGGCTTTATTTTAAGCAGAACTTTGTTGCACCAACTGATTAAACCAGGATTAAAATCCCAACCTCTGAATTAAATCTTGACTGTGAGATTAATTATCCACCATGATGGATTCGCCAGCTTAAACAAGCAAACAGCACCATTACTCTCGAGATGAATCATTATCATTATATATTTTTTTAACAGTAATGGAGCAACAGGATTAAAGTTAAATTAAAGTGAACTAGATTAACAGACAAAAAGTTGATCAACGTTGATGCAATCCAAACAGATTTTTTTCAGACCTGGAAATTAGCTCCACCTCCATCCAGAACAGAGTTTCTGAGCTCCACCCCTTTTCCTTAAAAGGAACTCATGAGATGTATATAGTTTAAACAGAGGGGGTGGGGAAATGGAAAGGCAAGGGACAGAGGCTGTTAGATTTACAAACTGATCCTTTAACCCTTAAACAAGACTACTGTAAATTAGATTTAATTATATATTTAATCTGAGCCAATCCTCCTCCTGGAATGTTCTTGGGAGGTCGGATGAAGCAGGAGAACCTTGGAAGAAACCCACAGACACGAGAAGAACATGCAAAATGCCACACAGACAGTAACCCGAGCTCAGGGTCGAACCACAGACCCTAGAACTGCTAGGTGGCAACTCTACCCACTACACCAATTACATTTACTGCATGATAAAATAATTCAAAGTTAGTTCCTTTGTGATTTCCAAAGACGGTTTATTTATTTATTTATTTTGCTTTTTTTTCCTAAGCTTCAAACTCCTCCTCTAGCGATGGCGATTCTCTGTGCTTTTTTCCACTGCCATGTGAAACTCAATTTACACTCACCTGATAATGCATCAGGATGTTCATGATGTAGTCGTAGATCTCGGATAAGACACGTCCCGCAGGTTTATAGGGCAGGAGGACGAACTGGATTCCCAGCAGAGGGACGAGAATAAGAGTGGCACGCACTGCCTTCATGTACAGACTCGACTCGGCCTGGTGTGTCACCTTCAGCTTGGTGATGAGGACGCGCACGATGTTGAGCAGGAAAAACAGATTCACCTGAGGATAAGCAGAGGATTTACTGATTGTTTTCATAAGAAGTGATCATTCAAGCAGCTGAACAGTTGAGCATTAGAGGTCTTGCATTCAGGGGATTTGAACCCATAACCTTCGATAACTAATACAGACCTTTATTAAAAAAAAAAAAAAAGACAAACATTTGTTAATTTTCCTCTTTACATCAATTCGCCAAGATATTGCTTTCCATAATTTATTTATTTTAAATGCTGCTAACAAGTAATATAGACCTATAGCCACCAGTTTAGCAATAACATAGCAAACTGCACGTCTAATCATTGCACACTTGCCTTAAAAGACATTGTTTTATGAATTTTTTATAAAACGGCATCATGAAACTGTTTTAAAAAATGTAACATGCAAAGCGAATAACACAACATTAATGAGAAAACTAGATGTGACAGGATGCCAGGAAAAACTCCCTGACATTACAAATGTGTACAAATGCGAACATTATCATTCAAATCGTACAAATCTGACTTCTACCCAAGTCTGATGCTGATGAGGAGCGAAATCAGACCAAGTGAAGAATATGATTCAGGTTCAAGATGGCGGCACAATAGAGCTTGGCGATATGGCCAAAAATGTTATCATGATAAATTTTTCTATAATTGTTCGATTTTGATCATTATCGCGATATGAAATTTCATAACAGTGTCACAGATTTTAAAGAGTATCCTTCTAAATGCAGATGGAATAAACCAAATGTTCATAAATCTATAAAATATTTAAATGTTTTATCAGAACATAATGTACAAAATATACAAATATATTATACAGTATACAAAATAATACACAATTCTACATGGAAGAACCCTTCTTTCGCCACTGTATTTATTGGCATCATATCGTTAGCCATTTATTTTGCATTTTGGGCGTAACTGCTCTTCTTCATACTTTAGACAGCTGAACCTGAAGTGCTGTGGTCTTTCTCTGGAACACGACCCGCCTTCGTCTTCACTTTCGCTCTCAGGCCTCTTTCTACTCACCATCTTTCCGTAGCTTGCTACTGTTGTTTTTTTAGACGTGATTCCCTCGTGTGTGTGTGTGTGTGCAATTCAGCGTGCAGCCTGATTGGTTGTTGTGCTGGCATTACGCCAACCCTACGTGCTGCATCCTTTGGCTATTTCCGCGAGTTAGATGGGAAAATCGAAACAAATGTTTATCGAATTTGAATACACTCAGTTTACTGTTCTTGCGGAAAACTTTATCATGATACAAATCGAGATCTTTTTATCGCCCAGCACTGTTACGACTGTTTTTTTTAATATCTCTGCATCATTTTTTCCATTTTTGATATCAGCGTGATATACATTTGTTTCTAGAAAGAGGCAACGTTATCTGTCAATAGAATAAGAAATTGTAAAGCTTGAAATGACTAAAAGAATCTAAAAATGGGCTGAATAGTCTTATATTATTTCTATTCTTATGTTACAATAATCCCATAATAATAAAGATTAGATAAATTTGTCCATATTCAAGCTATTTTTATTTGCTATTATTTTTTTGTAATGGTTTATAGAGAGCGTGTAATGATTTAGCTTTGGGTGATGCTCAACTGGTAGCTATATGTTTTCTGTACCTGGTAGCAACATTAGAGTTGTAGCTCCAGTGCAAATCTAAAGAAGCAAATTTCAGATGCCAATAATGTCTCGTTTGATGGAGTACATTGGTTTAAATGGGAAAATTACTATGCCTCTAGTATAGTCTTCTGCTGTCAGTTACAGGACTGAATAATGTAGAATCTACATTCTACATTCTAGACAAGCACATAATTAGTAACATGTAACAAACAGGAAATGTGAGAAACATCCATCAAAGACTTGTCATGAATATAAATGACATGCACTCAAACACTCCGACATGATCGACTGTTAGTTTGTGTGCAGTAATGGAACAACAACAGCAACAAAAAACCTCCAGACGGCTCACCAACAGCGCGGCACAGATCGGCCCGTGGATGATGTACAGCAGAGACGTGTTTGAACTGATCCAGCAGCTACAGATTAAAAGGAAAACATCATGATTAGCATTTTAGTATTTCATGCACAACATTTTTACCTGGGTTGTGAATTAAGAGTTAACCAACTCCAGAATCACTGGCAAGAGAACTGAACAAACATTATTTGTATGAAATAAATATTACACAAGCTTATTTATATTTTATACTCAAGCCATTAAAGAAACTGTGCACCCTTAAATAATTTTAAAGTAAGTGTATCCTCTCAAAAAAAAAAGTACGTGGCAAAATAACTGACACCCCAAAAATTCTGAAAATACTGATACTTAAGGGGAAAAAACACTATTATTGTCACTGGCACAAAAAAAAAAACTTTAAGCAGATTGTTCATATGCACTGGTAACATAAATATAGAAATAAAAAAAAATAAATGCATAAGCCATTAAATATAGGCTACCATTAGACACAAACTTTAACCAATCTCTAAGAACCTCATTGCTGTTTTTCTCTTCAAGAGTGATCAGCAAATATTATTTGGTTATATCTGGGGTGCCAATAATTTTGAAACACCACTTGGGAATCCTTTATGTTTAAAAATATATCACAGAAAAATTATGCTTAAAAAATTCATGATTAGCATTTTAGTATTTCATGCACAACATGTTTACCCGGGTTGTGAATTAAGAGTTAACCAACTCCAGAATTACTGGTAAGAGAACTGAACAAAAATAGCTTGCATGAAATAAACAAACGTTAACCAATCTCTAAGAACCTCAGTGCTGTTTTTCTCTTCAAGAGTGACATCAGCAAATATTATTTGGTTATATCTGGGGTGCCAATACTTCTGGAGTTCACTGTACTTGCTTTGAATTTCAGGAATCTGCTTATTATAATTCAAAGAAGCACTGCTCTATAAACTGGGGAGATTTTTAAAGAAATGCCATAAACTGCAGAATGTAGGAAGTGCTGATCTGAGATCAGTTTTCTCTCTTACATATGACTAGCTTTAGCTGTATATGAAAACCGAAAACTGATTCTAGATCAGTGTTCTTAGCTTGAATGTATTCAATACAGCAGTTTTAGCCTGAATACAGCTCCTTTCCTCCTGAGACACATGGCAGTGATATAGTGTATATACAGTATGAGTTAATTATAGAATACTTACTTGTCATCATAATAATAACTTCTGGCTACGGCGTGTATTGTAGTTGGTAACAGCGGGAAACCTGAAACAAAAAAAATCAAATCACAACACCATTTTCTAAGGATTAATAAATGCTCTTGACATAACAGCAGACTAAATATGTTTTTTAAGCTTCTATGTTCTGAGAACTCACCCCATCCGAGAAGATAGTACCACATTAAGTGCTGTTTTTGGGCAAACACAGCCACAACGATGAGTGTGTGGAGGTAAATTCCCTCACACAGCATCCAGAAGTAGTTACACCCGAACAGATAGAGATGAATAAACAGAGAAACTTTACAGCTGGTCTGAAGGGGAGAGATTTAAACAAAAAAAGAAAGGACTGTTAAAAAATTTAATCACACAGAATGTATTAAAATCCAGATCAAACTTAGACCAAAAGAAGACACACAGATTGAATCAAATTCAGCTCCGTAATCATTTCAAATTAATCAATTTCATTTTGTGTCACACAGATTGGATCAAAATTTGATTTGATCAGATCAAATTAAAGATTTTTATCAAATCAGATATCATCCAAATTCATTTAGGAAAAATGTGGTCCACAAATTTAGCATTAGAGATCAGATCAAATTCAAATAAAAAAAACAAAACAAAAAAACATAGAAAAGATTCAGATAAAACCCAGTCGCTTAAATCAGGTACAAATTTGAACCATATCATGATTAGCTGTGTTCACACAGATCAAATACAGATCAAATCTAGATCAAATCTGGCCATTCAGACCACATTTTGATCAAAACTAGACTTATTGATGATTAGATCAGATTCAGTCACAAAATCGAATCAAATTCAGATCAAATTCTCATCTCAGATCTGATCAATTTCAGATCGAATACAAAATGAGAAAAATAAAATAAAACTTAATTGCTTTAATCAGCTAAAATTTCACGTTCACACAGTTTCATTCACACAGATTAAATTCACATTCACATCAGATTTGACCACCCAGGTGAGAGACCAAAATTAGTCTTGATGAATAGATCAGATTCAGTTGAAAAAGCTAATACAATTCAGATAATCAGAATATGTTACACAAATCAAAAACAAACTTTAGATTAAAAAAAAACCTTTAAATCATACAAGATTTGTTCACACTGATCAAATACAGATCAAATTTGGGCACCCAGATCTGACAAAACAACAGTCTCGCTGATTAGATCAGAGTCAAACAAATCTGATCTGATTTGATCAAAGTTTGGACCAAACTCAGATCAAGTTTAGTAGCACAAAATTGAACAAAACCTGATCAAATTCTGCCACACAAATCAGATCAAATCCATTTGTATAAATCCAATCATTAGATGATCCACTCTTCTAATTTAGTAACACCGATCAGATAAATACAGATCAAATTTGTTCATATTTATCAGATCAAATCCAGTTGTAAATTTAGATTTTTCCACAAAACAGAGTCAAATTAAACTAATTTCAGTCAAAGATCAGGTCAAACAGCACTGTTACTGACGCCGCGCTCACCGGATTTCTCAGCACTAGTTCCTGGTTACTGGCCACACCCGTTAACCAGATGATGGTGATGATGGAGTTCAAGATAAAGGAAAAGAAGAGGTTTTTGTGCAAGGTGATTCTCTGGCAGCTTAAACTCCTGCCAGAAAAAAAGAGCAGAAAGCAGTAGATGATTATAAGAACATTACGAGAACATCTTCACTGTAATCACACAGAGTTACACAGAGTTTAACACTTACTTAAAATGGAAAAATATCCCGAGTGATGTAAACAGCGAGACCAGAGACAGTCCGTGTCCTATCAGGGCTAAGTAGAGCAGATTTATTGCGGTCTGAAAGAGAGGAGTGAAAATGGATGAACGTTTACTCATATTATAAACAGTTTCCTGTGTGGCCTGCCTGGTTTCCTGTAAATATTCCCTTAAATAGACATATTCTCGGATAATTGTTACGCATTATTTACGATATTTATCGTAATTTTTTTGTAGGTTTTCTAGTTTTGGGTGTATTGTAAATATATATTTATCTTCATTTCTTTAGAAAGCAAGCACTCTTCCATGCTGCACACACATGTAATGGTAATCCATATTTGCAATATTGAAACACTACCTCTTTTTCTCTTTGACTGCACTAAGCAACCTCAGCTTTTTTGTTAGAAATCTTTTTTTCCCTCTGGAGTTGTGGTGTTATCCTTTCTGCAGTCAGGAGAGCCATTTGTGAGGTAGTTCCAAACAATTACATCAAAGGGCTCTTATAAACACTCATTAGTTAAGAAACCAACCTGAGATTCTTTACTCTAAACAGAAAACCAATGGGTTTACCTATAAATGCTGTTTTCTTTTTAAAATTTAAGTACAAAACATATTAATAATAAATACATTAGAAATAAAACACCTGGGGACGTGCTGTTATAGAAAAATAATTAACGACAGGGTAACGTGATGCACCCTGACACAAAGAGATGCTAGTGTTACCACCTCAAAGTGTTTTATTATATAGTGTTTTTATACAACAGCAATTTGGCAATTTTTTTTAAAGTAAAGAACAACATGTCTGTGCCAGTGGGGGCGTGGCTGAGCACTGGCTGTGAAGAGAACTAGCAGGTCACAGAGAACTAGCGGGTAATGAATGAGTGTCTACAGCTGTGTGCAGGTTACAGCAGCCTATTTATGTGTTTCTTTTCCTCTTCCAGAGAGAGTTTTTTTTTGCTTCTGTTTAATAAAAAGAGAAACAGCCCCTTATTCCCATCCATGTTGACCAGGCGTTTCAAAACATCATATTTTTTTTATCCATTTATTGTTAAATTTAATGTTGTGGCATGTCTGTGAAACAATTTCCTTTTATCAGTTATGTTATAACAACTATAACAGTCATTCCATCATTTTTGTCTTAAAGTTAATAAAGACTTTAAGTCAGAAAACAGCTTTACCAAATGTTAAATCTCCTTACAGAAAACTTTACCATGTCAACAGTTATACATTGGTCCTTGTTAAAAAAAAAAAAGCATGTTTTTAATCCATTTATTTTTAGTGTATTAGGTTAGATGCACTTAGAAACTGTGAGTCCGTGGATACTTCTCATTTCTTTAATTGCTCCTCCTTGTTTCCTTTTAGTGCTAACGAGTTAAGGAGTAGTAAAAGAAGCAATAAAAAAGGAATTGAAGGAACAGCTTTCGCTGACAGTCAGAAGTTTGGGACGTACCATTCTGCTTTCTTTACTGTGTGCATTACATCTGGTGAAATTCGTCCACGTCCTGTTGCTCTCTGGATGAATAAACCACTGGCCGTTCTCCATGCACACCTTAGTGGCTGTTTCTGTTCAAAACAATTACCAATACAAATGTCAAAGCTCTATAAAGCTCTACTCCTCCACACTGTGAGCTGGTGCGGAGTGTAGAACATTATTAACATCGACTGTGTTGTTTGTTTCTTTTAGAACTCAGCCTTTTAACTTAAACGTCTATCAGTATTATGTGGAAGCAAAAGAAATTGTAATAGTAACACCTACAGACCTGCTCATTCGTGCAATTATCCAATCAGCCAATCATGTAGCAGCGGCGCAATGCATAAAACCACGCAGATACAAGTCAAGAGCTTCTATTCATGTTCACATCAAACTGGACTGTTGACGACTCAAAAAAGACCAGTTTAGACAATGTTTTTCCAGTCGTCAACTGCCCCACTGTAGTCTTAGATTCCTGTTCTTGGTTGGCAGGAGTGGAACCCGATGTGGTCTTCTGCTGTTGTAGCCCATCCACCTCAATGTTTTCCTGTGTTCTGAGATGCTTTTCTGCTCCCCACGGCTTGAACCAGTTCTTCTCTGACCTCTCTCATCAACAAGTCGTTTCCGCCCACAGAACTCCTGCTCATTGGATGTTTTTTGTTTTTCCACACCATTATGTGTAAACTCTAGAGATTGTTGTGTGTGAAAATCCCAGGAGATCAGCAGTTACTCAACTGAAATAGTCAAAGCAGCCCTTTTGGCACCAACAACCATGCCACAGTCACTGTCACTGAGATCATGGGTAGATTTTTTCCCCACTGTGATGTTTCATGTGAACGTTATGTGAAGCTCTTGATCATATTATGCATTGCTGTACACCTGCTCATTCATGCAAACATCCAATCAGCCAATCAGGTAGCAACCTGATTGGCTGATTGGATGTTTGCATGAATGAGCTGGTGTACAGGTGTTAAAGTGGCCAGAGAATACATATACAGCGCCAAGAGACTTGTACAAAAGGCTCTAAAGCACCATTTGTGATTAAAATTTAACCAAAACCTGTTTAAAAAACACTGAATGAAAGTGTAGATACTAAACATTTACCTGCAGGGTCAAAGTCCTGGAAGTGGTCAGGACAGTGCTGGTGAGCGGTGACACCAGCGTCCGTGTCGTCCCAGCACAGCCACCCGTCCCACGTTCGGTTACACATTAGACCAGCTAATGTAAAAAAAAAAAACAACAAAAAAAAAACCCACAAACAACAGCACTGCAGTTATGTGATAAAAATAATGTTTCTTTTTTTTTTTCCAAGAGGAGCTGCAGGAGGAACATTTCAAAAGCAACTTCCGAAACAATGGAAAGAGCTTTTGATAAATGTCAGTAATTATCCTGCAGTCATTCGAACAAATTTTGTTGTGATGGTTTAATGCTTTAGGAACATAAATTACACACATCCACTCATGGCTTTTATCAACACTCCATCCAAGTGCTTGATGATTTTTGAAGAGTCTGAGCGAGGTTTATGCAGTTCACTCCAGTGCTGTCACTCAGCGTGACGTTCCTCTACATTCACTTGTCCTGAGGCTTTTCATTTCACCGTGTACTCTTTGTGTTAATAAGACAGGACTACACTGATTAATGCCATCATTTGCATACATATGAGAAGCTTGTTGAACTGCTTCCTTCATGTTTAATGGCATTTCTGCCATATAGCACCTGACCACTGAGTAGAATCATGGACTATACTTTCACCCTGTATGGAAAAGTAGCACTTTTTTATTATTTTCATTGCAGTCTCAACACCAAAAATCCCCCAGAATCCGAAGTATTCGAAATCTGATTTCAAATTTTTGCGGATTTTTCAGAGGCGGGAATTAATTCAGACCTGAGGCAATCCGAATTCATCCAGCTTTGTTATCATTTTGCAGAGGCTGGAATTAATCAAATGTTGTTCTTGGGTGTCGAACCACAAGATCTATGCATGTTGACTGGAGGCGTTGACTGTTACCATGGCAACAAACTCTTTACTATGGTTGTCTTCCTCTGTCCAACTTTGACACAACTAGTTATAGGTTATCAGTTGCATTAAAACACAGTTTTCGCTTTGAACTGATTTGCTTGCACAGACAGTACCACAAGTGAAGAATAAAACACAAAGGGCCATGCTGCTGTAGGAAAATAATCCACCCCAAAGTATTCTTAAAAGTGTTAACCATCAGTAGTTATGTTTAATGTTGGGGAATGTCCAGTTATCACTTGGGTTATAACAGTTATATACAGTTCTTCTGGCACTTTCACTAGAAGACGAAAATATACTTAAAGTTACAACTTTATCTCTGGCTGTTAAAGTTCTGACACTGGAGACTCCTTCCATAAATGTTAAATAAACATCTCCTTTAAATCAATTTAACAATTTGTTAAATAACAACCTGTCGTTAAAGTTATTTATTATTAGGCTTAGATTATGTGGATAGTCTGATATACAAGTCCATGTGAATGAGCTGTATGAATGATAAAATATTATAAATATTAATTATTTAAAATATTATCTGCAACTCACACTACAGTCAATGCTATTGTTATATAAAATCAATCAACCAATCAGAATCGAGAATTCAACAGCGCCGTGGTATAAGTAATTTTATTAAGCTTCGTCATTCAGTTTAATGTTTTTAAGTTTCCCACAAGATTCCTGCTGCTCAGACAGAAAGAACAGTAAAGTGTGAATCTAAGCATTGACTGCCAATTTCTCAATGGTCAATCAACAATCAGGATCTGCTGCATAACGACACAACAAGCTGATTCAGCAGTTACCTTTTTTTTTTTTTTTGTAGCTGTACCTCTGACATTGCTGTTGTCCTTTATTATCTTCTGATAGCACTCGAACTGCGCCGTCATGATCTTCTGTCTCGTGGATCCAATATCGGTGTATACATTTTGAGGGACATGCTGCTGGCTGTCGTTTACCTCCGGACTCGCTATTACAGCGACCTACAGATATACAACACAAAAAAACACACAAGGATTATTTTTTATTTCAGCTTGAATTGTGTTACATTGTGTTTTGGTACGTTATGAATTAAATAGTGCGATCCAGTCAACCATGTCAACCATCAACTATGCTTTCTAAGAAAGAAAAGAAACAGAAGGTGAGAATATGAAGCATATGAAACAAGAAGTCATCATCATTCAGTATTCATTCATCTTTAATAAGAGCTTTAGTGAATACAGGGTGTATCCTGGGCTGGGTGTGAGGCAGGAATACACCCTGGATGGGATGCACGTTCACACACACATTCACATCGAGGGGCAATTTAGCATTGCCAGTCCACCTATCGGCATGCGTTTGGGACGTGGGAGGAAACCAGAGAACCCTGAAGAAACCCATGTGGACAACAGGAGAACATACGAAACTCCACACAGACAGTAAACTGAGCTCAGGATCCAAGCGGGGACTCTGGAGCTGTGAGGCAGCAATGCTACCTGCTGCACCACTGTTTCGCCTAAGTGATTAGTGTTAATGTGTTTCTTCATGCTGTAAATCACACCATTTCCATCTGCACAGAGGAGTAATTGAGGATTGAGGATTTTAAATCATAAAATTGTATTAAATAGTACCATACAATAGACAATACAATAACAAAAATACAACAGCAACAAGAAAATAGGCTAGCTGTACACATAGAGAGTACCAGGTTAGTCAAAAATCTATGCTTTGTATGACAGGTGATCACATAATTTAAGAAAAATGCTCACTAATATTGTTAATTTCAGACAGATTTTCAGACTACAGAAAGCAGAACAAAGACCGGGGCCTCATTTATCAACCCTGCGTACGCATAGTTTTGTGCATAAACCGTGTGTACACATGCTTCTATGCACTGAATGGGATTTATCAAGTTTTGTTTATGCATGAGGATGTGCGTATATTTCCGCACACTCCTGACCATGTGTATGCAAGAACTCCTAGTGGTAGAAAAGTGTAATAGCAGGTAACGTGACAAGGCGGAGCTTCTATATCATGTACTGTCTATATCAGCGTAATTGAGAGAGTAATTAATGATTTCAGTGCTCACAAGATGCAGACAGATGACACAGGAACAGGAAAATTGGTGTTTATCACATGTTCATACACACAGCTGTATGCAATGGCCATTGATAAATCCCACATGTTTTAAATTGATGTACTCGTGCATGGCCATAGTCATAAAGAAAGCCCTCAAATCGCCATATGTGGTAAACAACTAAACACCAAATAAATAAACAACAACTCAAACTGCACTTGACAAACAATAATACCGTATAAAAGGAACATTTAAAGATGGATTGGGATTATGTCTTGTTTGAAGATTTGGCTCACGCAGTTTTGCGCAGAGAGGAACGTGTTTTTAGCACCACTGGAAAATCTGTGGTGAGATTGAGAAGTGGATTTTGTTTGTCAAGTGCAGTTTGAGTTGTTGTTTACTTATTTGGTGTTTAGTCGTTTACCACATATGGCGATCTGAGGGCTTTCTTTAAGAGTATGGCCATGCACGAGTACATCAATTTAGAACATGTGGGATTTATCAATGGCCATTGCATACAGTTGTGTGTGCGAACGTGTGATAAACACCAATTTTCCTGTGCATATGGGTGGCACTTTTACACAAATTTAGTACTTGGTTTAAGCATTTTGATGAATGATACCCCTGGTTTATCCTCTTCACCATTGGGAAAAGAACCTTACAGCAGTAGCTGTTAGCTCCAGAGTATATTCTGCATTGTTAGCCATACCATGGTCTTGTATTATAAGGTTCTATCTGTGTGAAGATGTATTAAGATCAATGTTTTGACATTCCAGCTAGCAAAACTCTAAAATACTGAAATATACACTCTCAACAAGGCCTACGCTTTTAGATTACTTCAAATTTACTTTATTGAGATTTAGGGACATTTGATTTAGTGGATTTCTGAAAACTGGCCACTTACCTTAGGGCCAAGAACATAATTATTCAGCAAAATTAAGTATTGTTTGGTTTTGTAAGGTTCCATCTGGCTGTTTCTCAAGAAACACACCATCAGTCTCAATAAATGAGTAAAAAATGGAATGACTCAGCAAAGAACGACATTTTTAAGCTTATTAAGATCAAATTATAATCAAATAGATCTGAAGTTAATTTTAATTTATTTACAAAAATCTAAACCTCAAGCAATTTCACTTTCCAAATCTGTTCCTAAACTTGATATTTACCTTGAAATTTGAAATTGAAAAACAAGCTAAAGGTTTATCTGTGAGGTTGGAAAAAGAACTTTTTATTTTTTTCAAATATTACATCAAAAAACTTGACATACCACCATGTGAAAAGAATTAATCCCTCCATGATAAAGCACTTTTTTTGAATGCCACATAGAACTAATACTAAGGTCATACTATGCGATTTGAATTATTTGTAATTGCTTTATATAGACAGCATATACAAATATAAATACATGTATACATTATGTAGCTAGTTGTGGAAAACTTTTACATATAAATCCAGCCAGAGCAACGAATGAGTTACTATGGTAACATTCAAAGGCTGTGTATATAAAGCTTGTGAAACTCAACACCACAGGGTTCTCTTCTAGCCATGACCATTAGAACATGGAAAAAATACATTTGCATAATTTGTGAGAACTTTCCAATCAACATATCATGCACCACAACTTGCAAAAAAAAAAAGATATTAGCAAGTTTCTGTGATCATTTCAATGGATTAGGTTACACCAGTTCTGGTGAGTCAAAGCACCATAGCCATTTAGGTTCACACAGGGCTAATTACCTGACAATTCGAAATAATATATTAGAAGCTATGAGAAATGCAAACAAGAAACAGGGAACCTTGCATTTATATTAGGCAGAAATGCTGAGGAGTGTCTTACCTCTGCTATGATACCGAGCAGAAACAAAGGAACCATCCACCGCCAGTCCATCTTCTTTTCCAGCATCTCCAATCTGCTGTTAATCTGTAAAGAAAAGACATCTTATTAACTGCGATCAATAGCCAAGCATGCTTAGCATCTCCAACCTGAGCAGGAACTGTGAAAACACACATCCCCCCTCAGTGTATCAGGTCAACCCATCAGCAACCTGCTTTCTGCCTTCAAATAACAGCTAGACTTCAATTCAGATTTGCAACATGCATCACGAAAGAGTACTGTGGTATGAAGATCCAAACACAGCTGGTCTTTAGACACAATGCTGTGAGTCTAAACTCCAGGAATGTAGCATCTTGTTTGGTTTCAACATGCAGAGTGTCTACGTGAAGGCCAAACATGGAAAGAAAACCTCTGACTCCATTGTCCTTCACTGGTTTAACATAACTTCACTGACGTTACACAACTGCTTCAAAGAAATATCCAAGGCCTCAAAGTAGGGCAGACTAGCTTAGACTCGGTGCATCTGAAGTCACTATATAATCTCTCAAATCAAAGAAGATGAACACCTGTGCGGTCTCTCGACTCTGTAGGGAAGCTGTAACAATGGTCCACTCACCAAGATTTGAGATTTGAAAGAACAGGAACCGATTGTGCAAAATATTTTGACATTCTGCTAATGAGAAACAGCCACGATATGACAGCTGAATTTCTACATAACCAAACTGTTTCTGCAGTGCTCTGATGTTTTTAACTGCTTACGAATGTGCACGTGACTTAACCGCCTCTAAATTTCCAAACATCAAATTATTTTTTTAAGTTCATGGTGTACTCGCTGAACTAGCTGTATTTCATTAGAGAGGATGTCCCAAGCAGCAAACAACGTAACTGGCACATATTCATCCTTCACTAACATGTGCTTATGTCTGTTTTGGTCCTGCCTCTGCCCCTTGTCCTGTCATTGGTTTGTTACCCTATTGTGTTCACCTGTTTTGTATTATCACTTGATTTGTTCGTATGTTTATACCCTGTTGTTTCTGAGTATGTTTGCGAAGTCTTATATATGATTTATGTCCGTAAATCTGAGCCTTTGTTTCCCAAGTTATGACTCTTATCTGTTCTTCAGATTATGATTAGGGATTATCTCAGTTTATTGATGTACTGACCCATGCTATGGACTACAATTATGATTCTTGGATTGCCTACAACAAAACACACACCGAGCACCTGCACTTGCTTTACGCCTCATTTACATACACATTACAGTAATATGGAACTGGTTTCCTAAATCAGAAGACGTTGCTACAGATTTTTAAACCCCTATTAACAAATGTTTCTTTTTCTTGTTTTAACAGGCCAGAATACAACACAATGATGTGTTATCTGGCTAAACCACACTTCGAAATACTTCAACAGTAGGTTATGTTGACTTATTCCAGCAAGTGGTGCTGGAACAAGGCCAGGAAAATAGTGAAAGACCTCAACCATCCGAACAATGGACTCTTCTCAGTGTAGGTCAGTGAAGTGCTTCCGCTCCCTAAAGGCCAATACAGAGAGGATGAGGAGGAGCTTCTTCCCGCAGGCCATTCGGGCCCTCAACAAGTACATCACCAAGGACTTAGAATCATTCATCTCCATCCATACATCTCCTTCAAACACCCAACCTCCATCTACATCTGCATTACATAACGTTACTCATTTATTTTAGTATTGCAATTTAGTATTTAGTATTACATATATATATATGCGTGTGTGTGTTCTTATACACTTTTTTTTAAAACCCTTCATATATTTTTTTATGTATATTTTTTTCTTATATGTAATATTTCTCTTTATGCTTTTCGTTATATAAAAGCATAAAGAATATGAAGAATAAAGAATATTTCAAAGCATAAAGAATATTTCATTATATATATATATATATATATATATATATATATATATATATATATATATATATATATATATATATATATTTTTTTCTTTATATTTCATATTTTTCTATATTTTCTTATTTTATGTCGGAACAGTTGTACAAAGCATGTCACTGCAAGTCGTACTGTGTATGGTTATGCATGTGACAAATAAAATTTGAATTTGATTTGAATTTGAATTTGCTAATTAAGCAAAGCAGGACTCTTGAAGTTAATCTGAAATCAATTTCTCATATGCTGATGCACATATGGAGTGAGTATGTCAGCGTAAATTCGACTGGAGGCATTAGATGATCAAAAAAGAATGTTGTCAAGCATGTTGATGTCAAGTAACTAGTAAACAAGTATAATGTTACATTTTTAAGACTTACATATTTCCTGTATTTAAGTGTTACACACTTGGCTGGTTCAGCACTTATCACACTAACAGGCACCATTTTGTTACCATCAGCAAAAACAAATCTGTCAATGCGATTCTAGCTGAAGGTGTTCCCCACAGATCAGTTCACAGCCCTCTTTTTGTCATTTTGTTTCATGTTGCCTTGGGTTATATTACATAGAAAAGCAATCTTAGTTTTCAAGGTTATGCAGATGACAGTCACATATCTGTTGCACAGAATCTAAAACATGTCTATCCACCTGTCTGACTTAACACTGACAAAAGTGTTTCAATTATATATAAAATTTTAATTATCATCTTCAAGGCCTTAGTTTGTAAATCTCCACATCTTGTGATTAACATGAATGCCCTAATTAAAATACACTCCCTTGTTGAGTGGAGCCTTGGCTTAACTTTCGACCCTCCCTTACTTTTTTATCTTACCATGGTCACTAACCATTTTTTTCCAATGTCACAATACTGCTCAAAATAGCTGCCGGAGTGCAAATTCTGCAAAAGCGCAGCACTTAAATTGTGATGAATTTACTAGTTGCACAATTGCACTATTTGTCCATACAGTACACAATAATAGAAGGGATTTATTTATAATCGCACTATCGGTTGCACCCAGATGAGGATGGGTTCTCTTTTGAGCCTGGTTCCTCTCAAGGTTTCTTCCTCATATTGTCTCAGGGAGTTTTTCCTCGCCACCGTTGCCTCTGGCTCGCTCATTAGGGATAAATTCACATATTTACAATATATTTTTTGTGAATCCATTTATTTCTGTAAAGCTGCTTTGTGACAATGTCCATTGTTAAATGCGCTATACAAATAAAATTGAATTGAACTGAATTGAATTAAATTGAATATCATTGGCAAACAACTCGAGATCCTGGAGTTCCTGGAGTTCCTTACAGGCAGACCCCAGGTAGTGACAGTGGGCCAGTTTACTTCCAACACCATCACCCTGAGCACTGGAGCCCCACAAGGTTGTGTCCTGAGCCCCCTGCTCTACTCTCTCTACACACATGACTGTGTGTCCTCTCACAGCTCCACTTCGTTCATCAAGTTTGCTGACGACACAGTGGTTATGGGCCTCATCTCCTACAACAACGAGGCCACCTACCTTGACGAGGCGGAGAAACAAGTAGCACGGTGCCTGTCTAACTAACTGTCTCTCTCTGAACATCAGCAAAACCAAGGAGCTGGTTGTGGACTACACCCCACTCAAGATTGGCGGGACCCCTGTGGAGAGAGTGAGCAGCTTCAGGTACCTTGGAGTACACATCTCTGAGGACCTGACCTGGACTCATCACATCCAAGCTCAGGTGAATATAGCCAGACAACGGTTGTACCAGACTTATGAGGAAATTCAGGGTCTCCCCCTAGCGATCCTGAAAATGTTCTATACTGGGGTTATAGAAAGTTTACTGACTCAGTGGAGCTCAGCATGGTATGGAAACTGTTCAACCCAGGACCTTGCAGAGAGTGTTGCGCTTAGCTGAGCGCATCTCCAGGCCTGCTTTCCCCTCTCTGCATGACATCTACACCAGACGATGCAGTACCAGAACTACTAAAATCATCAAGGACTCCACCCACCCTGGTAACTGTCTGTTCAGCCTGCTGTAATCAGATAAGTGCTTCCGTAGTCTGATGTCTAAAACTGAGAGGCTCAGGAGGAGCTTCTTCCCTCAGGCCATCACACTCCTCAACATGGATATGTCCACCATACAGATCCCTTAGGACTCCGTAAAGACTCTCTTGTCACATTCACTGCACTTTGCATTCTTACTACATGTAACATACCTGCATATATTGTATGTTCCTATTTTTTCACATTTCTGTGCATATACCTTACACACTGTTTAGTTTTAGCTTCAGTTCTACTGTACACTGTCTCTCTTTTTTGCACTAGCCTTAGTCTTATTTTCTACTTCTTTCTTATTCATTTCTTATTTTTAGTGCACACTCTATGGAGCACTAGGCCAGGTTTTCATTTCACTGCAAGTGATATACTGTATACAACTGTGTATGTGACAAATAAAAATCTTGAATCTTTAATTTTTTTTAAATACTTTAATACTTTTTTTAATATGTGCAGCACTAGTGTCAGCTTATGTGACATGAAACTTTCCACACCCTCGAGCCTCTACATTCTCATACATACATGAGTCCTCTAACACAGGGCTTCTACTTGTCTCAAGGTTTAAATTAGCCACTAGGGCAGGCAGGTTGTTTAATGTCTAATGTCTTAGCACCCTAGAACACACTATCTCCATCATTTTTTATTTTTGGTAAATGAGAGTTTATACTGACATTTCATGCTGTATAAATTAAATGTATTCAAATTGTATTATTATTATTATTATTATTATTATTATTATTATAGTGCACATCTGCATCTCTGATGAAGTGCTCTGCAAATGGTGATGCAATAAAACATCACCTCATCATACTTCTTATGACAAATCCCTTAATGCTGCGATTATTAATCTGCAGACGGTGAAAGAGACAGTCTTATGCTTCGGAAAAAATGTTTTCTTCACATTACCCCAAATCTTTTATTTCCACTAGAAGATGACTATTTTATTTTGATCGCCAAATTTTGTTGCAAGCACCAAATGGCACGCACAGCCTCTACTTAACTATGCAGTGTTACTAGACGCTCATCAATTGTTAACTAGTGCCTCTGTCGCTCTCTATATACGGCCCTTCTGGATGATTCTGTAAAAGTCTCCTGACAAAAGATGCCATGTGAGCATCCCTGCTAATGTTCCCTGCTAAACAAAAAGAATGCTAAAAATGGCCTGAGATGAAGAAGAGCATAACTAAGTAGCATTATGCACTGGGTTTCTCATATTAAATATTAGAAGTCAGCCATGATCCAATGCCTTGCGTTGGACAGTGTGTTTGTGTAGACTCGTAGCTAAACTTATACCTACTCTTACATTCCTCAGAGGCTCTTCGAAGTCAGAGCATTCATTAATAATTCACAGAGCTCGAACAGTTCTCATTAAGGAGTAAGGCATAGTCTGTGCTTGTGTCAACATCACATTAATTTTCGTTAACTTGTGCTTGGTGTAGGTGATGGTGGCTCAGTTGTTAAGGTTCAGTAAGAGCCATCGTAAAGTTTAAATCCCAGAAGCTGCCAAAAAAACACTTAGGCAAGACCTTTAACCTATCAACTGCTCAGCTGTATGCTTGGATTTTATTCTGTCTGAACTATAAATTGCTTTACATAGTCATCTGCCGAATGAATAATCATAACAAGCTGTGAATATATCGCTGTTTCACAGGGACTGTAGAAAAAGAATCAATTTGCTTGCAAATGCAGCCTTTGAGAACGCGAGTCTCGTTTGGAAAATGATCAATAGTTCATTGTGTTATAACTGCCAGTCTTTAGTTAAATTAATGACCTCCCTTTTGGCTGAATTACCTCAGCCATGCTGGTTCAAGACAGCAATAATTCAAGAAATTAAAAACAGATTACGGAGGATCTAGCTCTTGCCTGCTCCTTTGGGTAATTCCCATCCATCTCATCCCTCCCTTCTCTGAATGGAAAACAATAATCCTCCCATCCATCATGGCCCACTGCAGACTTAACCTGCTGTTTATAATGGAAATGGACATCATTTCCTTGTCTCAGCTTTATGCAGTATGAAAAATGGATGAACACATGCTGGCTTCATCGCTCTTACAGTCAAAAAAAAAAAAAAAACAAGGCTGCCAATTTCTCACAGTCATTTGAATATACCAAGTTATGTTCAGGAGTCTATGTAGCTGTTCTACACATACAGTACTGTGCAAAAGTCTTAGGCACCTTATTTTTTTAGTACAAACTTTGTTATGGATTTTTATTTTATCACTTCTACATTATTGATTCAGTACAAAAACATTTTAGATTCCAAACATTAGTTTTCCAGCACAAAATTAAATGTTACAGAAAAATGTTTGTATGTCAGTAAAGAAAGCAGCAGATTACATAAGAGACACTTTTCAGATAAAAAAACAGAATGAAGGCTGCTGGGTTTCGCTGCAGAAATAAGAAGCGAGTCGACAGTCAAAGTCTCCAGAAGAACTGTGGCTGCTTCTGCAAGATGCTCAGTAACACTTACAGCTCATTTCCTTATAAAACTGCACAAATTGTACCTGAGAATACTATTTTTTTTTTTAAAGCGAAGGATCGTCACACCAAATATTGACTTTGTTTCATTTATTACTGTTTACTGCTCTTTATAGTATTTTTTTAATGTAGAAACATTTAGTTTCATTATTTTTGAAGGCATCTTTGCTCTACAGCATTTCTTTGCATGTGCCTAAGACTTTTGCACAGTACTGTATCAGTGTCGGGGCATCATTGTGGTTTAACTTTACTTGTAACTTTACACTGCCCTCGAAACTTACTGACAACTTCCATAAACATTACATAGAACAATTTAAATGTATCACTCAAACAAAAGGTAAAAATGTATCTATTCTATTCTAAGTATCACTTCATTGGAACAAATTTTTAAAGAAAGAAATAGTACTTTCTCTCAAAAATATATCTGCCAAAATTATTGACAGTGTTATTGCGTGGCTAATGGTTCACTCTTGGGAAGAATAAAGGCCTCGTGAATTAAAGTATCAGAATATTTCAGCCCAAAATCTGGTTGCCTCTACCAGGAGGTTCAGACTTATCCATAGATAAATCTTGATGAGCCAAACATACTTACTAGTCAAAATACACACAAAAATCAGTATTTTATAGTCTCCAGATTTGAATCCTATTGAAAAATTCTACTGAAAAATCTTCTTTATCCCTGTATGTTTGAGCTCAAAATATCACTAAATGCCTACTGTGTTATTCTTCTTGTATATTGACTTTTGCTCATTTTAATGAAGGGAGCCAATAACTGTCCTATAACTGTAGAGATCCAAATCCAAAATTGCTTTTTAAGACCTCACTTACAATTTTCTTAAGCAGCTGATTTTGGCGAGGTCATGATCACATACCGTTTAACCATTTGAAACAAAAACACAACAAAAAAACATACACAATTTGTGTACAGGGTTGGACAAATCAGTAGCCCAGGTGCTCAGGAGATGATTTTATATCCAGGCTATTCATTTTTCATTCATAGTTAGCCAGAGGACAAGTTAGTTCAACCAGAAAAAATAATAATAATAAACAACTACTCATTATTGACTTTCTCAATTTTTTTTTTTAAATTTTGCATGTAGGCTGGGTTTAAGCTTAATGCACTTCACATCAATGCTGTAACAAAAGCAAAATCCCACCACCTGCTGCACTACACACATTGGCCAATGTGATCTAGTTGTTGGTAGAACTATTTTTACTAAATAGATTGATAAGTGAACACAGATGACAGACAATCTTTTCAGAAACAGGAACAAGAAACATAGAGTAGTCCAGTGCAAAGCTTCTGCCAGTACAACTAGCTCCTGCTCACCTAACTGTTACAGAGTTTGTGAGAAAATGTTAGAAGATGTTAGCCAGATTCAGCCAGATTAGTTGAAACACTGGCTAATGATTTGCTAACACTTAGGTTTCCAGGCAACCAAAGCATGGGACTGGGCTTCGTTTCCCAGTTGGAAGGTGAACCACTGCACAAGTCTCAAGTCTCTTGCAGAGTGGATCAGGTTTTCTTCCACAATCTGACACCACCCATCTTCAACCCTGACCAGTTTCCTAGTCCATGCTTAAAAAAAGCATTCCCATGCATAAAAGAGTGAATACTTACTGCATCCAAGGCACTGTATGTCCTTGGCACACTAGTGGCTCAGTAGTTAAGGCCACACTGTTCAGAAGGTCACGAGTTCAGACCTCAGCAGCCTCAAGCTACCATTATTGGATCACTAAGAAAGGCCCTTAACCTTCTTTTCTCCAGGGCCGCTGCATACTTGGCTAACCCCAGCTTCCTAACAAGCTCTGATATGCTAAAAAAGCATTTCACTCCACTGTATGTGACAATAAAGGCTTTCTGTCCACATCTGAATAACAAATGATGAGGTCTCTCGTTTGTGTTTAGATCTTCTATAGATTTTTCTTCAGGGCCTGCGTTCGGTATGGAATTTGAATGGACCTACTTTCCCTTGAACAGTATGCAAACAAGTAAGCTAGTGAGGTACAGTGTGGGAAGTCAGCATGGTTTATATATCACCAGAGACTTTCTGATGGCTTGATTTTTGTTGGTGGACCGGGACTTGCTGTCCAGCGCCAACCAGATTTGAACACAATGTAACAGGGGTGGAGACATAATAAATTCATTATCAATCCCACTGGGAAAGTGAAAGGGAAAGAGACATATCCCAGAAGACTAGAAGATGTACTTGCAGCCAAAAGCGGTTCTACCAAGTATTGACTATTAGCCGTACAATAGGGGTGTAGTGTAGCTGTGCAGCAGTTAATTAGCCTACGTGTTTCCATAGCTATTCTTTATTTATGACAGTAGCTGTGATAATGATAGACCCATTTAATAACCATTTAAGTTATAAATGTAGTAAGCAGGGTGTTTTTACAGTAGAAATTGAATGAAATCTTTAAATGCAATTTTCTCCTTTGTTTTTTTTTTTTTTTTTTTTTTTTTTTTTTTTTTTTTTTTTTTTTTTTTTTTT
>CM040458.1:27253778-27270295 GCA_022758105.1 Pangasianodon gigas | reverse complement strand
TTCAATTCTTTTCGTCAATGTGTTATGCATTTTGCATATTTGAACTGTTTACAGTCACATTTAATGTTATGGCCCATCCACAAAACAAGTTCTCTCCTGTTCTCACTTACTTTATATACGGTTATACACTGTCGTTCTCTCACCAGCATCTCTTTTATTCTCTCTGTTGAAGTTACAGCAAAAAAAATAATAATAATTTTTCATGTTACAGAGAACCTGTAAAGTGTAAACTCCTCTCTCCTGAAGACTTTCCTGTGGCGGAAAAACTTACTGACTGACTGACTTACTGAAAGCACTGATACTGGAGACTCCTTCAATAAACGTAACATAAACAAGTTTTTTTTTTTCAGAAAACATTGCTATATTAGCAATTGTATGTTTTCCTTCATTTAATAACAACATTTTAATCAAATTATTTGCCTTACTATAGAAAGGATAAGGTTTAACGATGAGAGCAATAATATAATCATTTATGTCACAGCTGGAACCTCTGTCAGAGCTGCTGTTATAGAAAATTACTTTTCAGTCAAGAATTCAACAGCGGCAAATAATAGTTGGCTAATTTTCCTGAGTTCAAAATCAAATTTGTGTGCAATATCAATGTCAAATATCAATATTTGACAGTGAAACATCCTTAATTATAATTATGACAAAAATTGTATTGTATGTAAGTAAATTTTCGCCATGTGCCAGTGTGTGCCTCACTCCAGGCCGGGTTTTTCCACCTCATTTAAGTCATTTAGCATTTAACTCACCTGGAGCTCATTTACTGCCTCTATTTAAACCCTGATCTATTCATATACCCATTCGTGTATATTATGAAGCCTTCTGTTTATCTCATTAATCATTTTTGCTGGTTTTGCTTCTGTAGCTCTGTGTTAGCCTTTTTTATAAACATGATTTCACTCTATTTGGCCTTTATAATAAAAGGCTTGGACTTACACCCAAGCCTGAGTTTTGTGGCAATTTTATTTATATCGCACAATAAAGGTGCAAAAGTCTTTTTTTACATTCTTACTTGTACACATAACCTCGAAGATATGTAAATCAAGGTAAACTATAAAGCTTATAGAAGTGGCTGAGAAAACCCATTTGGAAAACAGAATGCTTGTTTGTGTTGGGATGTGGATCCTCCTGTCAGGCATTTTATAGATCCTGGGGGCGGAGCTTCGTGAACATAGATTGGAATGAGGGAGTGAGCTCAAGTGGTAAAAAAAATCATTCAAATGTTGAGTCTACATACTTAAGTGTTAGAGACCTAATCTTAGCGAATACACCTTTAAAACAAGACAATGCCAACGCTGAATCTTATCAAGATGCGAATGAACATCAGTGTAGACCTTTAAGTTTTTAGTACTGCTTTAAGTATTGTAAAAGGAAAGGAAATCTTTTCTGCAAAAAAAAAAAAAAAACACAAAAAGGTGCATAAAACCATTTTAAAGGTGGCCCAACATTATTCATGGATACCCTCTGGACAGAAAACAGTCGTTTAGTCCTAATTGGTTGCAGAGACTACGACGATATAAACACACTGCGCTCCCCTGTAGAGAGCGAAGAATCCTGCACGCACCCTGGCAGACTAGACTTCATTATACACCAGGATTTTACACCTTTTTGTTGCAGGATTATACCACAGCACAGATAAACCAGACTTTCAGGTCTTGATGTGACCACACCGGTTGTCATTACAGTAGTTAGATGTGAAGCTATCAAGCTGTCACCTCAGGCTGTATCTGTCTGAGAGAGCAGAACAAATATAAAGCATTTAATAGTGCACTACTTTAACATTCTGCAGCCTTGTTCACTACACAGTTCACCGGTCGAACAGACGCACCCAAGCACAGAAAAGTGGTTTATCTGGACTATTTTTCATATTTTAGAGTAATAGCATGTATTAATAATTATGTTTAATTAATTTATTTCAAACTGCAGACTAGTATGTAGCTTTTTCTCCCACTTATGGAAGATTATGGGCGATCATGTCATATAATTGAAATAAAGTCCATTTCAGTTCCAGGTTGTAATGCAGAAAAAATGCAGAAAAGTTTAAGGGGAGTGTATATTTCTGCTCTCATATGTAGATGCTCAGCTGTTATTGGCTGTCTTTTCTACGTTTTCTAAAGTAAAAATATTCAGAATAAATCAACAACAGGTTTGTACGACTCAATTCCTATGTAAAGTTATAAAGGTTAGGGACGAGGTTAGCATTTGTACTTTGGATTTATTTTTAAGAAACTACACGAAATCCGGTCACATTGCTCTCACTCTTACGAATTTAAAAATAAGTAACTAGGAATCACATATTAACCAACTTGCAACTTGTTGTTGAATTAAACTGAACAACACAGGCTTTCCTGTTACAAGAATAGTGGCAACTGGTCTCAGCCCATTGGTTCACGGCTTCGGTAAATGTTGCACAGTATTTTTTTCCTGCCTTCTTACTCGTGGTTGTTCACGGAATTGACTTTGCACTGGCACTCATAGGCCCTTGGACTGAAATGGATCATTAAACCGCATTAATTCTTAAGGTTACGGTGTTTTGTGTGTTTTTAATCTTTGTTTTGGACACGAATATTTTATCACGATCCTTCAAAATTAGGCTACGTATTAGACAAAATTGTGTTTGTATGACCTTTAAGCCAGTTGTATTTTTTTCCCACAAGTTCGAGGGAATGAAACTTGTTTCCCTTTGCCGCTTGAGCAGCTGTGTGTTTTTAATCTAGCTGAAGCAAATTAGCATGCACAACAGGCAAAGTACATCAAAAAGCAGCACAAAATGCATTGAATGTTATCGATTCTATCTGTTTGCCACAGTGGAGAATTGAAAACGTACTGAACTTTTGATACCTCGTGCAAATCACTTCCACGTTTTTTTTCCTCCACTGCAGTTGTGAAATCTTAGACATTTTATTTTTATCTAGGTCTACTTCCCATATTTACTTTACTGCACTCTCAGCTTTTTGCTGAATGTTCAGATTTAAATCATTCACCGGCAAACACTGCTAGACTACACCCAAAAAAAAAAAAAAAAATCACGTTTAATACACGAACTCACTCAGAATAGCACAGACTTGGCCTGATTATGAATTGTGGCTATAATTGGGGTAAAAGTAGTGGAATCAGTTTAAGCAGAGAGAATTTACACTCCAGACGTTTTGTCTAGAAAATATGGCACATGTTTAATAGTTTTATTCTCCCTAGTCCAGTCCAGTTGTTTAGTGCTGTTAACAATAGACCGTGTCACATAGCAGCTTGACAGAAATTTGACATTTTCACACTTTGTCCGAATAACTGAGTCTGCACCCAGGACTGAGTCTGGGATTGGGAGTTGTGCTCATAATCACAGGTTTGCTTTCACACAGAAGAGTTCCTTCTGAACCATGAATCGACTGCACAATTCCATAGGTTACTTTTCTTCACGCAGGTTTGCAAAATGGTAGGCACTATGTTGATCCGATTATGTTGTTTTTTTTGTCATTTTCCTTTGGTTCCAACACCAAGAAGTGGCGAAGAACGGCACTTTTTGGGTGCACGGCATGTCACCATGCAGGAATACTTGCAAACGAAGAGCCGATCTTGCATAAGAAGATTTTTAGCCATGCAGCTGGCATGAGATGTGCATTTTCCATGATATTCTCAGTGAAATCACTGGCACTATAAAGGTGAGCTAATTACAGAGCTCCAGTCGTGTGAAAGTTTGGTTTTATCTACCAGACATCGTGTGAAAGTCTGGTTTTATCTACCAGGAACCATGAGAACCCTTTCCCTTTCTATCAAAAGTAGAAGACACTGAGAACAGAAAGCTTCCACACTTAATGCAGAACGCACCACGGTTCGGTTAAAGCGAGCCCCGAGAGCACTGAACTCTCAGCTCAAAGACACCAGAGTATGAAAAAAAAAAAAAGCACAAATGTGAAAATGATCTAAGATAAGTAATGAGGGGTCAGTGGTGAGGAAAAATTGAGACAAAATGAGGAAGAAACCTTGAGGGGAACCAGAATCAAAAGGTAACTCATCTTCTTCTGACTGAAATTATAAATCATTACTCCTCTACAAATATAAGATTGTGAATGAGTGTCCTGGGAGGAGCAGAGAACAGCCCTTACGATTACAGCAGCAATCTGTGTGCATGGATAACAAATTACTTTCCTTAATGCCTAATAATTATTATTTATTTATTGTCTTTGGCTAATATGTATAGGATAAACATTTCAGATTACAATTTGCTCTGATTTATATCTCAAGTTTCCTTTCCTTTTAAAAAAAACCCAACAAATCGACACACATTCCTTAAGCATTGCATATTTTTTTTAAAACACGGTACACTCTGCAGGATTCAGCCCATCATGTCACATGAAAGAGAGGCACGTTACACAACATCCTCCATCAGCATGGGAATCTTGCTTAGTGCCCACATCCATCCTGCGTGGTGTAAAAAGTTAAAATCGTGGCAGCAGAACAATAGGGCATGAAGTCTGAGTGTATGTTGCGTGTTTTTTTTTTTTCTTTGTGCTTGCATGCTAGGCATGGATGGGTGTGTGAGCCTGGGAGAAAACAAAAGCTTGGCATGTGGATGGCTCATCGAGCATCTCTCGCGCTGTATCATCAGCCACCCACGTGTTCACCCACACTGAATACAGGCTCTCTCTCTCACTCTATCTCTCCTCTTACATCATCAGCCTGTTCTCTAAACTCCACGTGTCTGTTTTTCATTTCTCTTGTAAATCTCGACATCTGGTCATGCCCGTGGTGCAGTGTGAGCCAATATGGTCTTAACTTTCATGTCACGCTAACAGATATCAGCTAGCAAACGCACAGAGCCAAAAAAATCCAGGACTGGAGTCATTTGAGGGTATCCAAGCCTTCAGTGCACATTAATACACAGAGGTAAAAAACTGGGGCACAGCATAATGGTCACTGAGCTAACACACGTGACACATGATGGCACGCTGTTTCCTGGAACTCGGACTTCAAACTATGGATGTGACCACCTAAATATCAACCTAACAAAATACACTCTTCAACAGGAACAGCTGTATATCTGCTCATTTGCGGATTTCTCCGTCCTACAATCAAAGTCAAAGTCACTCTTTACAACCGTGGTGAGCAGAAAAGCATCTCAGGATGCACGGCATGTCGAACCTTGAGCAGAAGACCACATCGGGTTCCACTTCTGTCAGCCAAGAACAGGAATTGGAGGCTACAGTGGGTACAGATTCACCAAAAATGAACATGTGAATATGAGAAATAGAACAGATGAGGAGTTTCCAATCTTCAACTTTCCAATTTCGGTGAGCCTGTGCTCAATGCTTGGATATTTGCATGAATGACCAGGAGTACAGGTGTTCCTATTAAAGTGGCCAATGAGGCTGGTATAGCTGGATGTTACATATAGCTGCCGTACTGTATATTAGATCCTACCCGGCAGACTGGTACCAGTTTGGTGGCACTCATGGAGATTGTTTGAGGCCTAAGTAGTGCAATCTGGTGTTCCACAAGGTTCTGTTTTAGGCTCCCTGTTATTCTCCCATTATAGCTCCTTTGGGTACTTTCATAGTTTAGGAATCTTCAAGCCCCCCTTACGATTCAGTCTGATTTCAATTCAGGATGCAATGATGCGTTTAGAAAATGATCCTTGATGCATCTTGATTCAATACATAATAGATTGTTTTTAAACTGTGCAACTATCTTGTTAAATTGTGTACTTTGGCTCCAGAGTGTGCAACATCAGCTTGATCCCACATGTGCAAAATCGGTTCCAGCATGTGCAACATTGGGCAAAAGCCCGAGTTTCCAACAACAGCGTAAGAAACTTGAAATTGACCTGGTAATTTCCTTTGCCCTTTCTAAATGATGTGGAAGCTTTGCCACTTGCTCGAGGGCTCTTTGTTGAGCAGGAACAGAAGAGAATTGTATTTCCTTCAACTCTGGATAAAAACATGTAATGTGATTTCACAAGTTTGTTGTACACCCAAAACACTTTATCATGGTATGACAGCGCTTGCACACAGCATGTCTCCTGCCCAGTTCCAGTTTTGTCCTTCTAACGCATAAAATCCAAAATGTGTCTACGCAGTCACTTTCAAAGCAAAGACACTCGCAAATCAGTGAGTTGTCTTGGCTAATTTGTAACATATTGAGCCCTAAGTGACACACACATCACTCTGACGTCAGCCACACCTCCTGGTTGCAAAAACACAACGGGAAACTATAGTGGTTTTTAACAGCGAGCCAGAATTTGTTTTCTAAAATGTCATGTTGTGCTGTTGGGTTTCAGAATCAGAAACGTGTTCATTAACGCATTTGTTTTAACCGCACACTATCAAATTGGACTTTTCCAAGCCAATAGAAGATGGTTGTGGTTACAGGTAGTTTGGAGGGATAATCAGTCTGAGGACGTCTGGCTTTGCAGTCCTATTTTATTTTAGCTCTTATCTTCATGACAACTGGAAATTCGGAATTTTCCATCTCGGAACCTCCTACGTTCCACATTAGAGCGTTCGTGCTAACTCAGTCGTCTGAAGTCAGAAATAAAATGATTCCTCATGAACAGTCTGCCGTCACCGTTTACAAAAACTGGAATTAGAGAGTTGTTTGGTTAGTTTTTAATTTATTAAAGTGGATGTCCTAATTCACTGTTAAACATGCTGAAAATGACATGAAAGAGCAGGCTGCTCAAAAATCTTGCAGTAAGCGAATTATCAAAATATCGCAAGTATTTACAGATATAACCAGAAACTAAAAAAAAAACTGTAAAAAAAAAAAAAAAAACATTGAATCATGCTGTTATTTCTTGTTCTTACTTTTCACTATGAGTGCCGCCATGCTGAAGTGACGTCACGGAATTGCAACTCAGAGAAGTCGGAAAACTCCGTCTTTACGAGTCGGTAATACAAGTTGGAGAGACGTTCAAACGAATCTTTCCTACTGGTAGTCGGATACGTCCCAGGTCCCACTTGGTCATAAACGCAGCATAACAGTAACTATCGTATCGGTGAAGCTGGCTTGCTAACTAAGAATTTAACATGTTTAGCTTGCTAGTTAGCTAACACGCCTAATTTAGATTGCTTTAAAAAAAACCTACATAGCTCACTTAACATCTACACCAAGGAACTAGCTTGCTAATGCTATGAAGTTTGGTCATGTTCTTACTCAGGAGTTGCCTGAGTAATGGACACATTTAGCTAGCTAACTTCATTCTGCTAACAAATGAGATTATGGCAAGTGTTTGTGCAGCATCTTGGCTTCCAGTGCCACAATGATGTCAATGTTTTAATAAAACATTACGTCTTGAATGTACCCACAAACAACTAAGTCGTAAGCAGTCGTAAGAGACTTTGCATTCAATTTGTCTCTAGTATAAACGCTCAGAGTTTCTATAAGATACATGTGTATGTATATATATATATATATATATATATATATATATATTTGTCTGGTCATTGCAGGCTGGACCACGGCTTAGCATCATTTAGCCAAGGACAGGGTGCCAAGCCATAAGTATCTTCGAGAGTTACAGTACTTGAAAGTGTTAGTTTAGCTGAATAGCACTCTCCGTCTTTTACTGCTAATCCATAATAATAATAATATGTGGATAACACTTTAGCTAATGGCAATCTGATTCCTAAATAAACTTCTTGATAGATATTTCAGTCAGATTATAACCACGTAGTGTCACGTTGCAGCTACTCAGGTTGTTCTTTTTATTTACAAACACTGAAGGGATCTATATAGTGCACAATGTAGGGTCTATAACGCTGTTATGGTGTACCCTATGTAGGGAGACAATATGGTGATTAGGATGCCATCTGAGATGTGGATTCTGGATAGCATAAGAAATGCAAATTGCAAAGAAATCAAGCAACAAGAAGAACTTTATAGTGTGTAAGTACAAAAAATTTCAAATTTCAAATATTAACATTCACAATGCTTTTCTTGGCTTTAAAAAAGGAGCAATTTCACCTTGTGTGGTTTATGCAATACGAACATTCGTATACTGTAGTGCTACTGCTGTAACATATGACATTATAAAACATTATAGGCTCATTAATATTCATGGATCTGGACACTTTTTACATAATTAAAATTTTAATGCAATTTTTAAAGGAATCTGAACCCCCTAATAGAGTTGTACTGAATATATCCACAAGCAGGAAGCAGCAGACAGAGATTAGTTAGGACGAGGAACTCTTGGCCTTCTGGAGTTAAATTTAACTTTGACACTGAACCCATTTGACTACCTGAGACTTTTCTGCAAACGCACGCAAGCACAGTCTCTTCTAATAACACTGAGACGACTGTAAAAGTACCTGAAAGTACACAGACGCCTGCGAAACTCTTTCATCTTCCCCCATCACAACGAAGCATTTAATGTTTAACATCTCATCAGTATCCTCTCAGCCCCTGGTGTGCCATAAACTCCCAGCATGCCATGCAGCTATTAAAATAACTGCTCACAGCCAAAATAGCTGAGAGACATGTTTAGTTGAAGCAGGGGTCTCAGGACTGGCCAGGCCACTTGTGTTTACTGCATTAATCATGTGTGCGTGTGTGTGTATGTGTGTGTGTGGGCGCACAATAGGCCTTATCCCGATGGGTTATGCAAATCAGGACTCGCTCTTAAACCTGCCAGCATGCAAACAAGGCTGAGCTACAACACAGGGCAAAGGGTTACTTACTGAGTGAGAAAACAAATGCATGCTTTGTGTCATCCTGCGTCTTGCACTGGAGGCAATAAAGCTTAGCATGACAGCTCCTCATTAATATAGCGCACACATCACGTTCCCCCAAAAGGCATGTTGGAAATAAGTGATCTGACAGCTGCTTTTAGTATTTTTCTACTGATAACTGCATGGATATACTTGTTTGGTTCTGTTTTTCCACCATCCAGCTTCCCACACAGATAAACTTCACTTCCTCCTCACGGTGTGTGTGTCATCACAGCCATCTGTAGCACTCAGCTAACCGAGCTACAAATAACCAGGAATAAATACACTCGCTTACTCAGTGCCCTGACTAAATACATGCCGCAGATACAGGACATCTCCCGAGACCTGGAGAAAATCTAGCCAAAGTCTATTATAACAACATCACAATGTCTATTTTGGAGGACGTCAGTCTAAATTGGCCGTTCCAGGAAGAAGATACTACATGTAACTCAAACTAGCATATATGTGTTCACGCTAGCAAGCGGTAAAGCAACAGGCAGCCACTTATTTTCTACGTATGTGCGTGAAACTGAGCCACATTTCCAGCGACAGTGCTACGTGCTGTTTTAATTTCTTAATTGTATGCAAACTAGGTATGACAGTGTAAACCAACAAATCCAAAAGACCAGTTCTATGGTCCGACGTTTCTTCAGTTCCTTCCTGCCTACCTGCAATTAGTTCCCATTTATTGTTTGACACAAAAATGGAAGAAAAACTTTAAAATCTCTCATTAAATGTATATATAGAGACATTATGAATAAAAATAAGACTTGGAAAGAAGTCACAGTGATCAGTGGTGCCTCTAGTGAGTGTACGTAGCTAGTACAGTTAGCTTGTTTTGCTAATCTAATCTGAGAATGAAGCTAGCGTGAAGCAGAGCATGTATGTAACATGTAACTCAGACAATTGATTTTCACACTGAGTAGTGTGTTAGTTAGCTTTAGAAACTTTATTGAGCTACTACCATGTCTCACTGAGGCTAAAAAAAAAAAACATTAGACAGTGTACGAACACAAGCAATAATAGTAGCAGTCGCTACAAATCCATTAGTAACAAAATACAAGAGACACAACTCGTAGTAGCTACTCTAGGCTTGTTCATTAGGATATAAATATACACCCAAACTTCTATAATGTGTCTTTGTGACAACGTCTATTGTTCAGAGCACTATACACATACAGTTAAACTGAACAGAAGTTTATCAACCTGTAGAGTTTTCAGGTTACATGGTTATGACAAAGACAACTCAAGTATTTGCTGTAAAATGTTGCAAAACTGCTGAACATGTGGTTGTGGAGATACACAAAGCAAAAAGTAATGCATTTTTTTTTAAATGAAAGTTTACACATTACAAAGTTCCTGATTCGAACCTGAGCTCGGGTGGGTTACTGTCTGTGCCGTGTTTCTCCTCGTATCTGTGTTTTTCTTTCTGTGAATATTTCTCTTGATTTATTTCTATAATTGTTTCATTTCAGACCATATGTAATAATATCGTATATAGTATTCATTGTTAATATTTTAAGCTCGACAACACAGTAGTGGTATCATGATGACATTTCCTTATTGGCTCTACACTATTGGGTTAAACATTATTAATAAGCTTAATACGCTAATTAACAGAATGTAAATTAAATAAAATTCGGATATTTGATTAAAAACGCACAAGCATTAGGCAGTGTGACGTGCAAGTGTTTACAATATCAATCAATGTAAATAACATCCTTGTCTCATTGCATCATTACACAGCACGCATTAGACACCATAAAGAAGAGAGTCGGCTTTTAGCAGGAAGTTAAGGATTCAGATGATTTCTCGACTGGTTTACATTACAACTCATTTTTATTCTCTCCTAAAAGCTCTGTTTTCCACAACAATAAAAAGACATACACAACATGATGGATTAAAAATATGGATTGTGGAAGATATGGAAGAAAATAAAATGTAGGATTTATCAGCATTATTTCAAGAAGTAGCGAATAAAACACTTGGCATGGCATGCTGTTAGAGGAAAATAAGCAATGACGAGGTGGTGTGATGCAGCGCAAGGTGATCTGGAGATACAGGTATGACCCCAAGGTTGACTATTTTTTCCTAATAATACGTCCGGAAGTATTTTTCTTTTAAATGGCAAGTCATACTTTTTATCCATTTATAATTACCCTACAGTCACATTAGCATGTGTCATTGTGACGTTATATTATATAGCACCATGGTCCTGGAGGAACGTTGTTTTGTTTCACTGTGTACTATACTAGCTGTATATTGTTGAAATGACAATAAAGCCACTTGACTTGACTTGAATTACATGTAATGTTGTGGAAAGCCCAGGAAACAAGTTTATATCACTTGTTATAGCAGCTATAAACAGTCGACCCCTCACCAGCCTCTCTTCATTCTCTTTTTTGAAGTCATTAAAAAGAAAAAAGAAGCAAAACAGTAAACATCTCTGTCCTGATGACTTCCCCATGGTGGAAAACCTACTGTTACAAAGCACTGACACTGGAGACTCCTTCCATAAATGCTACATAAACATTTCCTCCTTATAGAAAACTTCACCATATCAACAACTATACATTTTTCTTTGTTTATTATTATTCTTTATTAATTCCAAGTCCCTGCGTAAATAGTTCCTATAGAAACAGTAATGTATTAGAATGAGCGTATTTTATACAAACCTGTGATTTGCCTTGCAGCCGGAACTACTTTCAGAAATGAAATTATAGAAAATTACTCAACATGTTCTAATCAAAATTGAGAATTCAACAGCACTGTGGTATAAAACAGTTTAACACCATGAATGCTACTTGATTTAAAAAGTAGTTCAGTTTCACTTTAAGTAAACTACCAGAAATGTGGTGATGATGATTATTTTTTTTTTTTTTTTAACACACAGTTACATGTGGAGATGCACTCGCTGTGTGTCTGTGTGTGTTCACAAAACAACGAGAGGAAACGTCTCATTAGGCTTCATCAGTTCTCACTCTGACAGCATGACGGGATTATGATACAGTTTTTGATGATGTAACACGACAACTGCAGCTCTGTTCTGCTCTCAAACTCAAACACACACAAGAGTAGAGGAATAAAATCACACACTCCAGCACAGTGAGAGAAATAAAACACTGTGAAGCTAAACACACTAACACACTAACACACCTGTGAGGCTGTAGACTGTTTAGTTAATGCAGATTGATGTGTTCTATCAAGGCCATCACCACTGCGTGCACACACACACACACACATATTCTGACTCACTGCACACCTAAAACTTCCTGTGCTTCAGAGCACAGTAAACACACTCTCTGTAAACAAGAGAGAGCGCTCGAGCTGCACATCGACTCCCAACAGAGCTACCCGAGCTCCTGATTACTTAATTACTGCACACACACACACACACACACAGATAGAGAGGAATGAGATAAAGATGAAGCAGCTGCATGGAGAGACAGAGAAGAGACAGAGACGAAAGAAAGAGAGCGAGAGACGGAATGAGGAATGAAAGAAATAAGAGATAGGGAGAGAGAAATGAGATAGAGGAATAAGAGATTGAAAGAGGGAGGAAAGAGAGAGAAAGAAATGAGAAAGAGACAACAGAGAGAGGAATGTGAGAAATAAGAGAAATAAGAAATAGTGAGAGAGAAACGAGAGAGAGAGAAATAAGAGAAATAAAGAAGGGAAATGGGAGAGAACAAGAACGATAGAAAGTAGTGAGAGACAAATGAGAGAGAGAGAGAGATGATTTACAGAGAAATAAGAGAAAGATGAAGCCTTTATGGAGAAAGATGAAGCAGTTATGGATCGAGACAGAAACGTAGCAAGACATGGACAGAGACTGAGAGAGAGAGAGGGAGAGAGAT
Organism: Pangasianodon gigas; assembly: GCA_022758105.1. Taxonomy (NCBI): domain Eukaryota; kingdom Metazoa; phylum Chordata; class Actinopteri; order Siluriformes; family Pangasiidae; genus Pangasianodon; species Pangasianodon gigas. The sequence goes on along the minus strand of CM040458.1, from coordinate 27,257,730 downwards.
GTGAGAAGGCAAAAGAACAAAAAGAGAAAACTGAGAGATGAAACTGTACATTGAGATGGAGTGAATGAAAGAAAACGAGAGATGTGAGCGAGTTTGCAAGAAGACAGTGACAGAATGAGAGAGATGATTAAGTAAACTGCATGGAGAAAAGTGAGAGAAAGAGAGATACATGATAAAGAAAACAGAGAGAGACCTTTCCTACTTTACAGGTGCTCCTCCTCTGTGACTTTATTTCCGTCTGGATTGGCCACGTCTGTGTTTTTCTCCGTCCTCCTCTGAGAAAACGACAGGCTGAATTATCTACTCATTTTCTCCAAACTCAGCGCTCATCTGATCATTTGAGTCTGGAGACACGTCTGTGATTTTCTATGCAGATTTTTTATTGCTTCATATTGGAAAAAAACGATGTTTGACTGATGCTACTTGCTGTATATAGTCTCATAGCGTGCCTATCAGAGCCCCTACTCCAGATATTAAACGAGTCCTGAGTCACGAAATGAAAAATGAAAGCTTCTCATATACTGTGTGATTTATTGTTTTATTGTATTTTCACATTGTTGCTGGAACTTTGGTTCGCCCCAAACTGAAATAATAACTCTACTCCAGTGCCTCTTCGACCGCATGGACGCCAGCTTGTGAATGGAGCATGATCACATGACCATTTGACGCAAGCGTTCGGGTTTGCAGAAAATACGACCTGCTAGAACCTCACTCCTCCTGTCATAATTTTAATACTGAGGAGACGGGTAGAAAACTTATTACCGACGTTCCCCTGTTAAACTGATCCAATCCGAATAGGGCTATAGATAGACAGATGAAGTGGATTTCAAAATAAATTAAGAGGAATGAAGCCATTTGCATTAGTTAAACCAACAGCATTCAGATTTGAACAAGCAAATAATTTGAACTGTTCGAAATAAAAAAAAGAAAATGTAGAGTTTGTTTATTTCGTGCAGTTTTAAACTAACCGGAGTTGCGCACGTCTTTCGGTGTTTGTCAGAAAAAAAAAAATCCCAAATTGTTATGTAGACAACAAATTCCCCCAAAACAAAAGTGTGTATTTTGTCTGTAAGATCAAAAAACAGGACAAACTAAAGCATGAAAAAGAAAAGTCTCATATCTAAACTCTCATATCACTAAATTAATGCTACGTTAAAAATGACACGATGATACACAGTTTAGTCGTTAACTCATCCTCTTCATCCTCCCCGATTCATCCCGCAGTTCCTATGGCGACAAGTTCCTGCATCAGTGTCTCTCTTAGGAGTGTGCACGGAAATGCAAATACACTTGTAACATATTAGTATCACAGCCAAGTGTGTATACTCAGTGTGTGGTTTAATGGCTGTAATCGCACAAACATTGTCATAGTCCTTAAGCTACAATGCGTTGTACTCAGATCCCGGAAAGTTCCAAGTCAAGTTCTGATCTAAACACGTTCCGGTGCTTCAGCTCGGAAAAACAAGGATGTCCAGAGCAAGGTCAGATCTGTAAAGCTAGTCTTCAAATATTATAAACATATAAAGATGATCTGCATGAATTATTTCTACAAAATTAGCGATAAGAAATGACGGCCAATTGTGTTGTTCATCTTCGCTCATAAAATTTGTGTCACCGTGATCTGATCGTAAATTACATTACAAAGCTAAACATATCAAGTAAAATCAAGTTTTATCAAGTAGATAATAATAAAGGGGGCACATTGGCTTAGTGGTTAGTGCCTCGCGCCTGCGGGATTGGGGGTTCGAATCCCACCTGCATGTTCACCCTGTGCTTTGGGGGTTTCCTCCAGGTACTCGAGTTTCCTCCCCCACTCCAAAGACATGCTGTAGGCTGACTGGCATTTCCAAATTGTCCGTAGTGTGTGGGACTGTGCCCTGCAATGGGACATCCAGGGTGTCCCCTGCCTTGTGCCCCATCACCCTGCATAGGATAAGTGGTACAGAAAATGGATGGATGGATGGATGGAAAATGATCAAAGGGAATTATGTTGACTGTGAGCGCCGCCATATTGTTGTGACATCAGGTTTATGTCCGAGAACTCAGGCTGGATGAATGTAGACCAAGGACAGATAACATAATTAATCATGACAGGTAGGCAGCATCAAACAAGAGATAACCATGATCATAAAATGAAAACACAAAAACACGAGCAGGTTGAAACCAGAAAAATTAGGAACTATGGAAAGCAAGACTAGAAACAAGGCTTAGTAATGTACGAAACAAAGACACAGCTGGGAATAAATAGAGAAATTACTTAAGTGTAGAACAGAGAAAAGTTGAGTATAACTGGAAAATACACCAATGACAGGACAGGGGCGGGGACAAGATGAAAATCACAACAAATACACGTGTGCACATAAATAAAACAAAAGACAGCAGTGAATATTTGAGGTGCCAGTGTTCAAATACTGCAATCGCTATTCAGGTATTTACGATGCCCTACGTCCAGATGAAGTCAGAGATAAACTGTCTCACATCTGGAGACATTTCAGTGTCTCAGGACACTGTTTTCATTTTCATTTCCATCCGAATGCATGAGAGAAATTATACATTTACATTAATGTTCAGCACAGTTGAGTTTAAAACCACAGTGGATGCAAATCCATTACCTCACATTCGCAGATTAAAGCACACTGTACATCAGAAGTGTCTCATCTGCTCCCTGATGCTTTTCTTTTTTACACCAACCGCCATTCATTCATTCATTCATTCATTCATTCATAATCATTCAATTATGTTTCATTCACTGGTTTAATAAACACAACATGGAAATATCTGTAGTGAGCTTAAGATTATGCACCATGCCCGCACACACACACACACACACACACGTTCACGCACTCATTTTAGCATGCGAGTCGCACGTTTCTTAAAGGTAAGAGGAACCAGGAGAACCCGGAGTGCGCCATGGCTGGATTTAAAACTGATACAGAATGATGGTGAAACCCTTATTTCTACTGGAGCACTGTCCGTCTCAGTCTCCCTGTCTGTCTCAGTCTCCCTGTCCGTCTCAGTCTCCCTGTCTGTCTCAGTCTCCCTGTCTGTCTCTTTCTGTCTCCCTGTCTGTCTCAGTCTCCCTGTCTGTCTCAGTCTCCCTGTCTGTCTCAGTCTCCCTGTCTGTCTCAGTGTCCCTGTCTCTGAAATGTGATTAGTACGGGAGAATCATGTTAATAAGCAACTCAAAGGAACTAGAATCATGTCAGTGAATGGTATTAGATTTGTCGTTAAGCCCTTTAGCATTTCTGAAGCTATATTCTATATATTCTATAAGTCAGTGCCTGAGCTGTAATATTGAGATATTGAGATTAAGACTTAAACACAACATCTACACATCCTGAGATTTTCTGAGCTAGTGACACAGTGGTAAAACATTGAGAAAAGTAAAACGGGCTCTTATGCCTAACTGAGAGTTTGTGCGTGTGAGGGTTTCCTGGTCTCTGCTAAATAATTGCCACTGTTTATTTAACAACACGGAAACTTTGTTACTCTCCCTGCGCCCCTCTGTCTGTCAGTCTCTCTCTGTCTATCTCTCTGTCTGTCTCTCTCTGTCTCTGTGCCTCCCTCTGTCTGTCTCTCTCTCTCTGTCTGCCTCTCTCTGTCTCCCTGCCTCCCTCTGTCTGTCTCTCTCTCTGTCTCTCTCTCTCTGTCCTCCTCTCTCTGTCTCCTGCCTCCCTCTGTCTCTCTCTCTGTCTGCCTCTCTCTGTCCCCCTGCCTCCCTCTGTCTATCTCTCTGTCTGTCTCTCTCTGTCTCTGTGCCTCCCTCTGTCTGTCTCTCTCTCTCTGTCTGCCTCTCTCTGTCTCCCTGCCTCCCTCTGTCTGTCTCTCTCTCTGTCTGCCTCTCTCTGCCTCTCTCTGTCTCCTGCCTCCCTCTGTATCTCTCTTTATCTCCCTGCTTCCCTCTGTCTGTCTCTCTCTTTATCTCCCTGCCTCTCCCTCTGTCTCTCTCTCT